>PVKE010001166.1:0-107854 GCA_004027555.1 Craseonycteris thonglongyai | reverse complement strand
GGGTGGGTGGATGGATGGATGGTGGATAAATGGATGGATGGGTGGATGGATGGATGGATAGATGGATGGATGGATGGATGGATAAATGGATGGATGGGTGGGTGGATGGATGGCTGGATGGATGGATGGATGGATGGGTGGATGAATGGACGGATGGGTGCATGGATGGGTGGATGGATGGATGGATGGGTGGATGAATGGACGGATGGGTGCATGGATGGGTGGATGGATGGGTGGATGGATGGATGGGTGGATGGATGGATGGATGGGTGGATGAATGGACGGATGGGTTCATGGGGTAAAGGAACACACAAAACAAAAACAATCTCGAGATGGGCCATCGGACAGAAGTGGGGGCCTTGCAGGACACACACACCCAGGAAGCAAAGTCCATCCATTGCGGGGCCCCTGCCTTCATGCAGCCATTACCTCTGAGAAAACAGGCTTGCAGATCCCGGTTCCAAAGACCAGGTTCTCCAGAGAAAAGCCAGACGGTTCTGGTCCCGTGTCGGGGTCACTCTTACCAAGCCAGGATCCCCTTCCAGGACGCATAAAACTAGAAAGAGGAGAATTGAAGAGAGAGAAAAGGAATGGAAACAAAGTGAGAGGCCGCTAACTTGGCCCCTTTGGGAGTGTGGGTGGGGAGCCTCCAAGAGAAGTCTTTTGGAAGAGGCAGTACACTCCACAGCGGGTGTTTGGAAGGGCCACGGGGGGCTTGGCGTGGAGTGGTTGGGGTCCTGCCTCTACTCTTCTCTCAACCCCATCTCCACCCCGACCCCCAGTCTGGTCACCTATGGAGCAGCATAAGCCAGCATGTACCTCTACGACCCACCCGGGAGGCTAACGGAATCGCAGATGTCAGAGATCGTCATGACCCATGAAGCACTCATGGTGCCATTGCCACTTGGAAATGGTGCCCCCTGTCCCACAGACAGATCCACGGACCCTCCCCAGCTGTGTGGGCCATCAAAGAGATAAGCTGACACGGCTGGACAGCACCTACCAAGGACCAAGGGGAGTAAGGAGGCCCCTGTGATGACTTAAACTTGCCCTAGTTGGGCTCATGGTCATCTCCCCCTGTCTTTACCTTTTTGGTGTTCATCAATCAATAAGTAGACTGGCAATGTTGACTTAGATTCATTTCCCCTTTCTTTCAGGCCTCGTCTATTAAACATCCTAAGGGCCAACTCTCTTGCTGTACCATGAGCTCTGTTGCATAGGCATGACTGACTCCCCCAGAGAGGTGCAAATCCGCTGACGGCAAAGAGGGTCTTGATAATTAACGGCCTCAGATGGCATCATCTGCAGCTTAGGTGCTGCGGAAATATTTGTGGAAGGATTTAATCCAAGAGACCCACATCCTTGCTTCAAATATTAGAAGGGAAACAAAGCTAACATTGTATTTGTCTTGAATTCATTTGTTCAAATAGTCATTAGGCTCATGCCAGATGCCAGGAGGTATGTTAGGTGCTACGGTGACGAGGTGATTAAGGCATGGCTCTCACTGTAAAGATGCTTTGGTCTGGAAATGGAGGCAGATTGTAATATAAGGGAGGCAAACTCAAGCCAGTGGCCACAGAAGAGTAGTTAATGAGCCAAACTGGGAAAAAAGGATGAATAGGTAGAGATGTTACCCAAGCAGATTATGACAAAGTGGCTAAGAGGCAGCCAGCAAACTGGGTCGGCCAGGGTTCAGGCCCCCGGAGTGACACCTGTGAGCTCTGTGACCTGGGATAGTTTTTCAATGTCTCCATGTCCCTGTTTCCCCATCTGTTGATACCGGCACTTTAACCATGGGGCTACTGTGAGAACTTCGTCAGATTAGCCAAGTACATCCTTGGGTACAATGTCTGGCAAATACTAATGACTTGATGTTGATAATACCACAAATGTACCATAATTGAATGGGATCGTTATTATATTGATATAGCAACTGTTGATGATACCACAAATATAACCAAGCATAATATATCATCATTACTCTGGTGTGTTCTGAACTGAGAGCTGAAGCGAGTCTTCAGCTCAGCGGGAAGACTTATCATGTGACTGCTGCAGATGAAACGTAGAATGCGTGTGAGCAGCGGCACTCTTTGTGCATTGGGCGGACAGTCCCCTAATGACTATAATAACTAAAATAGCATGATTTGACTACAGCGAGGTCCTGATTGGCATTTCCAGCCAGTCTTCATCCCTCAGGCGAAATCCAATTGTACCCATTTGAGGGTGAATAATTACATTCTTCACTCTATTTCAGGGACGGTAAAGGGTCTTGTGAGGTTAAGTTTTCATTTCACACCTGCCTCCCTCCGACTGGATTTAACGGACACCTTGGAGACTTCGTCTCTGGAAAAACTAGAGCTTGCCCTATTTGACAGGCAGTCCCCAGGACTTTCAAGTGTTCCTTTTGTTCCCAGACACTCGTAGCTAATAAAAATCTTCCTGCGGACTCTTGAGAACACAAGACGGTTCTATTTCTGCTGCCTTCCCGGGAGGAGCCCGATCTCGAGGGTGGGCTTCAGTCTAGACTCCGCTCCCGCAAGGCTGGCAGGGAATAGAGCCCCGGGCACACACCCAGCCCCTGTCCTCGTCTGAGACACACTAAACCCTCCTGTGGACTGGACGCATGAGCAATCACATTTTAGAGGGGAAGCCCGAGTGTCTTAGGGACGGCAGGGGACTTCTCAGATCAGGCGCAGTTAGAGCACACAGCCAAGCCAGGTGTAAACTCCAGGTCTTCAGATCTTACCCAGGCCTTGCAGGTTTGTAGCCCCGGGCTCCCTGTATGTGTCCCCTTGACTTCTGGTGGCCTGTCCACCTCCCTCCCCCAGTGCCCCTGTCCTTTGCCCCTCAGTGTGGCCCAGAGCCTAGACCTTCGATCCGTGCTGGACAAACCTAGGCCCCTGTGTGCCTCTCAGCCACCTTCAAGCGCCTTCCCCTACCCCTTGGGGCTTGCAGCTTCGCACCTGAGCAGGGGCTGCTGCAGAGCCACCAGAGCAGCGTGCACAGTCACCGAGATCACCGACAGGTGGAAGTAGTCGAACATGACGGGCACCTGGTGGTGCAGGCCTTTCCGCGGATGGAAGTGCAAGTCCAACGTGCGGCTGCTGATCGCCGGAGCCTCCGCCACGTCCCCCAGCCTGCAAGGCAAGTGGTGGACCCTCGTGAGGGAGCGGCCGGGTACGTGCTGCCATCCAGGCAGGTCTGCGTGACTGCCTCATCCTGGGCCACACGCCGTGCACGCAGCATCTTGTCTGACTCCTGCAAATACTCTGCTCAGAAGTGTTTTTCCCACAATGGGCAGAAGAAACTGAGGCTCGGGAGGGAAGAGAGGCACCACACCATTGCATCTAGGCAGATCCGGGTCTCCTGTTCTGCTGTCACAAACACCAGGTGATGAGAGGAGCTCATGAGCGTGAAGTTCAGTGCAGATACCATGTCAGGGCCATGGATAGATATGTGTCAGTACCATGGATGGATACAGGAGCATGGACGGATACATGTCAGGACCGAATACATGTCAGTACCGTGGACGAATACGTGTCAGGACCGAATACATGTCAAGACCGTGGACAGATACATGTCAGGGCCGGATACATGTCAGGACCGTGGACAGATACGAGTCAGGACCGTGGACAGATACGTGTCAGGACCGTGGATGGATACATGTCAGGATCGGATACGTGTCAGGGTTGGATATGTGTCAGGACCGGATACATGTCAGGACCGTAGACGAACACGTGTCAGGACCGTGGACGGATACGTGTCAGGACCGTGGATGGATATGTGTGCCCACACAGTCAGGGGTCCACACTTCAGGAGCCGGCTTCTTGTGGTTCAGGTCCCCTCTGAGTCAATCCCCTTGTCACGGGGACTCCCCGAACAATCAGACACATCAGGGATGGGGCAGTCCTTGAGAAAGGGGAGCACATTCCCACAGGGAGTCTGAGCTTGGAAGGGATTGGGGACCCCTGCGCCCACCCCGGACCCTTGCTGTCTGTAGGAGCAGGGGAAGCATTGGCTGAAGAGGTGCAGAGACCAGAGGCGGTCAGAGCATACTGGGTCCCCCACCCAGCACCGCACCCCTACAAGCTTACGCCTAAGGAGCAGGATGTTCAAGTGAGCTGGTCCCTAGAGGAGGGAGAATACGGGTCCGGGGGCCTGACCCGTCCTGCAAAAGTCCTCAGGAGGGAAGCTGCTGGTGGCTGGACTGGAAGAAGAGTGAGCAGCATTTCTGGGGCGTGGGAGAAGGGGGTGCCTAATGGGTGGATCTCCAGGAATGCACCAGAGCCCCCCAACAGCAAAAGAAGCAGTGAGGCCCATCTACCATAGACAGCCCTGCTTACGCGTGACCTGTCAGATAGGATGCCCGCCTCCCCTGCGGCCTGCTCCCTCCTCCTGCCCAACCCTGCCCTGTCCGTACCCCAGGGGAGAGCGGGAAGGAGGCAGGAAAACCTATGAGGCTGCCCCCGCCCCCTACTCTGAGAAGCCTGGAGCTGGGGTGGGGTGAGGAAGAGACAGCGACAGAGAAAGAGGTGATCGGCTGAACGAGTTTACAGTCTCAGTAATGTGCTTGCCTGGACTTTCCAATACCTGGAAAAAGGACTCTATCACCCACATAAACCTGGGGAGGCTCTGACATGGGGGTTCCCCACAGCGGAGGAGGAGGCAGCCACGGAAGCTTTAGGGAGGCCATACAACAAAGGAGAGTGGCCCCCCGCTTATTTAATCAGCGGGTTGTACGTAGGCAGATGCTCGACTTCCAGAGTGGAAACCCAGCAGCAGACATCAGGGCAAAGACACAGAGTCCTGGCGGGATAGCCTTTGATTCCGAAGGGGGCTTGGGGTTTGCCACCTCAGGGGGGTCAGTCATCTAAATGACACCACATTGAAAATGAGTGGAGGTGGCAGATACCAGCGCCAGGGACCTGGGACTTTGCCATCCATGCAGCCTCTGAGCCACCTGCCTAAAATGACCACGCAGACCCACTGAGCCCACAGTCCCGGGACAGCTGGGACAGGGGAGGGACACGCAGCTGGCCGGGGCCGGTGGGCAGACGTCCTACGCCACAGTCCTGGCGTTTCAAGAACACTCACTGCTGTTTGCTGTCTGTGAAGTGCAGGTCCATCTTGAGCTGAAAATCTGCTTCGCCCAGTGTCTCCTCCACCTGCCAGAGAAACGCGTGTCAGGCAACGCGGGGCCAAGCCTAGTCCCTGAGGGACACTCAGCTGGTCCCTCTCCCAAAGCTTGGAAGAGGGATCTTGCCATACAGTTCACGGCATTTATGTTTCAAAGCAGAATTCCCATGCACGCCCCATGGCATTCCGGGTGCACAGGCTACCGGTGAGCATTCCACGGAAAACAGAAGCAAGGGGTTTGGGGGGTCAAACGTGGGCAAAAGCCTATGTGGAAAAAAAAATGCTAGTAGAGCCAGTTTTCTGCGTTGCAGGACTTTCGAGAATCCCACTCCCCTGGGAAGCGGTGGGGCTGGTGACAGTGACTTTGGAGGTGCTGGCATCTGAGCAGGTATTGCTGTCCAGGCGACCAGAGGAAGCCAAGGCTCAGGAAAAGCGAAGTCACATCCCAAGGCGGCTGAGCTTCCCCAAAAAGCAGGCCTTTCGTCTCTGTCTTGAGGTCCACGACACGCCCCCTCTTACAATCCGTTAACACGCTTCGTCATGTCATGTTCCATCCACGCGGCTTCCGTTCCCAGCTTCACAAACGCCCGGCTTTCGTTCCTGGCCCAGGAACCTTCGTTCTACCTGCCAGCCTCTCGCACACAGTGAAGAGAGGACACCTGAGCCCTGGTCCTCTCTTCCCACAGGACACACCACCGGATGGCCTTCAGCCCTGTCCCTCGTCCAAGAACCCGGCCCGGAGCCCGGCACGCGGCACACGCTCATGGACACCCGCAGGCCGCGTCGCTCAGGGCCGCATGAAGGAGCGGATGCGCGGCTGAGGGCCGGGGAGAGCGTGCGCAGGTCGGTCCGTGGAGCCTGCTCAGGACAGGAAACGCGCGAGTGGGTGCACGGAAGGATGGACGACGTGCTGGGAACGCCCTGGAGTTGCCAAGCCCCATCTTCAGCTTTCAGGGCAAATCTAGCTCCCCTTCGCCGGCCACTCACCTCGCCATGGTGACCAACGTGCAGGGAGGGGACAGCGGCGCAGCAGCTGGTGAGGCCCCGACTTACCCTGTCGCCGTCTAAGAGCAGATGGGCGCGGAAGATGGCGGCATCCCGGATGGGCACCTCCTCGTTCCTGTACAGGATCTGGAAGGTCCGGCTGTGCACGGTGCCCTCGCGCACGCAGGCTGCATGCAGGCTGCTGCCGTCTGCAAGACAAGAGCCAGGGGCCCGTGAGCGCCAGCGCTGCCCCTGCCTGCAGCGCCCGCCCGACGCTGAGCCGCCCAAGGACACCAGCGTGCCCACACCGCGGCCCAGTGCCCGGAGACGAGAGTCGCAGAATGAGGTCCCACCATACAAAGATGCCGGTTCACTGAGGGGCTGGCATCTCGGGATGAGCCTCGTTTCATCCCGGACAAGCCATAGGGTCTCGGCCGAATCACTTGTCATACTTGCTCCTTGGCTGGAAATTAGCACCTGCTAAATTCCTTACCTGGTCACATGTCCCCTCCTCGTTGGTGAAGCCCCCGCCCCCCAGAAACCATGAGAAGAACAGGGAGCTGAGGACAAAAACCGCCCTTCCCTCTACAAGGAGCTCCCGGCGCTCACAGACTGACTGGTGTTTGCACGACATGAAGAACACCCCGTCTTGAGCTTCGGGTAGATGTGCTAATTCTGAGTGCATTAGATCTCACGTTTATATTCCCCCAGGAACTTGTCCATCTGTGTCCTCCAGTGCACCCCGAATCTTCCCTAGTCCCTCAGCACGGCTTCAGAGTGAGGTCGAACTTCAGGAAGACGAGTCAGTGGGATATGATTAGGAGATCGCCCTGCATCCACCGAGCAGTGTGGAGAACAATGGACGAATTCCTTCAAATCCCCTACCACACAACTGCACCGCAGGGAACGTATAGAAATAACGCTACTATTTATATAAGGCAGCGATTACTCACTCATAATATTGACCAACTACATGATTTTACAGCTTCCAAAGTGCTTTTCAGATGTGTTACTGTCTTTAATCCCCGCAGCACATGGCGGGGGCGAGTGTGTCTACGGATAGAAAGGCCGAGGCCCAAAGAAGAAGCAGGCGTCTTCTCTCTGTTGGGTAACAAGCTGTGTGGACATGCGTCTCGCATCTATTTAACAACTGAGACAACGGCCTCGCATCAGTAACAAATACAATAAAAAATAGAACTCGTCCATTGCTTAGCACAAGGTAGCAACCTTAATGCAATGCGCCACCAAAAGAATAAATGAAACAGTGTGGCTGCAAAGGAAGCCAAGAAAAGAACAAGAAAAATCTGGCCAACCAGCAAAGGAAAGCTGTTCAAGTACCCCATGCACTGTACCCAGATGGCTTAAAGAGTCCCTTGGAAACAGAGACAAAGGGTCACTGTCACCTCCCAATGCACAGGGACCCCCACATCAACAGCTGCCGAGGAGAGAAGAGAAACTTAAAATCCCTTTGCTTCCCAAGCCCCTCGGCTGCTCAGATGCCCCGGCTCCAACTCCCTCATGAAGGACACAGAGTAACGGGCCAGACGCAGCCCCGTGGAGACCTGCTGGGTCTTTTAAATCGGCGCGATCCTTGCGTGCAGCCGCCGTTCTGTGTTTCGTTGCTGCACTGGCCCTTTCTCCATCACTGTCAAGGCCGAGTTGATCTATCAGCCAGACCAACCGCGTGGCAGAGGATGGATGGGGTAAATCTTCTGAAGGTCAAAGCAAGACGAGCCATTTAGCACCAGGAGGCACAGCCAGCCAAACAGTTCAATCACTTGCCTTCTTGGGCAAATCATGTCCCCTCTTGTACCGGCAGCCCTCCATGTGACAAATGGACATGTCCACAGTGACCCCCGGGGATCACTGTAGACAGAAAGAGGATAAGCAAAACCAAGAGCCTAAGGCCAGGCACGTCCTAGACATGCAGTATGCAGGAGGACAGCCTTTTAATTGAGTTTCGAGAAAGGTCTGAGCACTTCCTGTTCAATACACTTTCACGGACCACGTTCTTACAGAAGATCCAAGGCCTCTGATGTTGAACAGATTGATGAACTGGACCACGGGACGCAATGGTATTTGCAGAAGATCCCCAGTCCCCAAGCTGCCCCATCAAGCCCAGGATGAGCTGTTGCTCACGCCCCGAGGAGCTAGCTCTCTGTCATTTTCCCACCACTAGTGACCAGGACATAAGACAGGTCTCGTCTCCTAGGAGGCAGCTCACTGGCCACGACATGCCCTGGGGCACAGTGAGAGCACCTGCCTGCTCTGCTCACACTGGGATTCTCCCTTCTCCAAGGCCGACCGCCCACCCTGGAACCCCCTGCCCACTCTCCTGGCTCCCTCTCCCTGGCATTTGGAGGGAAATGCCACCTCCTTCTCCTTGGCACGGCCACTTTCTGAAATGTCCAGCACTGACTCTCCTGCTCATTGTGCTGAGACCCCTTGGCTGACAGAGGGTGCTCGTCACGCCCCGTGCAGCTCACCGCCTTTACAGACACACAGAGATGAGGGACCACACACTCTCTGCCCTTAAGACCATGTTCACACGTTGGGACATGCCCTTTTCTAGTCGTGGGTCAAGAGCCACTTTTGGGCTTAGAGTGTTTTTACTTATTGCTTGTGGTGCAGGGAGAAGGTGGAGACGAGAGCCCTCCCCACGACCAGCCTCCTCCGTGTGTGTGTGTCAGGCTGAGGGCATGACAAGTCCCTGAAAGGAGGTCTGCAGGGCTGAGGGGCAATGGCAGGTGGAAAGATGTAGGAGCCGGAGAAGGAGATGGGATGAAAAAGGAGAGGAGGGAAGGAGACAAGGGCAGAGGGGACAGGACCCTCTCATGTCCCCACTGTCCAAAAGGATGTTTCAAGCAGCTCACGCTGAAATTTCAGGGCAGAACGCAAGGGTAAGACAACTCTTGGTTCCACTGTTTCTTTTCACAAAAATGAATGATAGTGATTCATTGCCCACCTGCGTGCCTCGACAGGGTCAGAGCTTGAATGACGAGCTTCTCTCTGCTGAGCGCCCACCAGCCCCAGCGGGCTCTGTGGGTGCAGATGGCAAAATGTACATGTTGCTCACCTGGCATGAGTCTCTGCCCCCCGAGCCTAAGCCTCCAGCCCTCTCGTGGGCCTTTCACGTGTGGACTTGCGTGACCATGGCCATGGTCCTGCCTGCATAAGGAGCTCCCCCCAGAACACCAGGTTTGTGCTCTACAGTCCAAACTCTGGGATCCCGCCTCCAGCTTCCAGGCCTGAGGACAGCTGGGTGAGGTCTAAGCTGCTACCAGAGAAGAGCACGGAGAATTTCTTCAAACCCCAGCCTCGTCCATACGGGAGAACCCTCCACACCCCGGAGCTCGTAGATGCAGAAAAGCCCAGTTCGATTATGAGCAACGCAAGGTCAGGACCTTGGCTTCCTTGCGGCTTAGAACAGGGCCGCCTTCAGGAAGGCAAGCGTGCCATCTGGACTTGCCACCCACCACCTTCTTGCTCTGCGGCCTTGGACGGGCCCGGCACTCGGAGCTTAAATGAGGCGGCAGGCACACCCCACCCGAGCTCCGTGATGAAGCTGAGGTTCTGATGAGAAGAGGATGAACATCGCGTGTTCCACCGCATCGTCCTCCAAACGCAAGCCCGTTGCCCGGTGAGCCGGGGATGCTCACGACGACGACTCTTTACAGCAGATCAGTTTCTGGTTGGTTCCAGGAGTAGGAAGTCACCTTGAAGTCACCTTGAAGCCAAGCTTTCGTACTTTTTCTAACCAGGTCAGAAACAGGAAGAAGGGAGAGCGGCCTCGAAGCAGAAGCTGACTGCCGGTCCAGAATGACATCTCTGGGCGTGTATGTGTCCTCTGGCTGGGAAGGCCAACGAATCATCATCGCCAGGGCAGAGGGGTATGACAGGACCTTCTGTGACTCCACCACAGCTTCTATTTTTCCCGGAGGCCTTGTCACCAGCGTACAACAGTCTGCCCAGGGACAGCGGAAACTCCAGGGATTGCAGGGATGAGGCACTGATGTCTTTTCTAGAGCCCGGGACGTGGGGAGGTCTGTTGGGCTGGGACAGGCCTTTCCCAGCCAAGGAGGTATTCACATGCCATGTGGTTGGGAAGAGGACAGCCTGTGCCAGCAATAAAGGCATCTTGACAAGAGTCGGAGGCCAAGACTACGCTTCTGGGTGCTCACAGGGGCCCAAGCGTTCACGAGTAGAGGGCTGGTTTGGTTATGGTGCGCTGGACCGCTCTGAGGACCAGCTAACCTGGCACAGAGATTACGTTTTGAAGAGCAAAGGTGGACCACGTGGATGTCACCTACAGAGTCATAACCTGCGGTCCCCAAGGGGTGGGTCCTCAAGGCCTGTGCCAACAGCTGGCACGGCCAGGAGCTTCACCACTGAGGGCACAGGAGAGCCCTATCTGGAGGGGGTACATCCAGGAATGCCTGAAACCACAGACAGTACCAAACGCTCCATGTACTGTTCTTTCCTCTACATAAGTATCCACGATCAAGTTTAACTTATAAATTAGGCACAGCAAGAAATGAACAATAACATAGTAAAGGAGAACAAGGATCACAATGCCCTGTAATAACAATCATGTGGCTTGGGCATTATTAAAGTCGGGGTGGTCTGAACACAAGCCCTGTTGATGCCCCCACAGTGCATCGGGTCACCCAGACGGTTGCTGAGTGACTAACAGGTAGATCCACTGGGCACAGGGACGATTCTCGTCCCAGGTGGAATTGCACAGGATTCTATAACACCACTCAGGACAGTGTGTTCTGTAAAACCACGAACTGCTTATTTCTGGAGTTTTCCATTTAATATTTTTGGACCATGGACAACTGAAACCGTGGATAAGGGCAGTGGGGAGGGGGGTGGGGCTATTGCACAAGCTTCAGGGAGCTCTAGACAACCCCCTTCTCAACAGAGACCCTGTTCCCTGCTAACAGACACTCAGGAAAGGACCCCTCTACTGTGCAGTCTGGCATCTCCTTGGATAATGAGCGATGGGGGAAGCAGGTTGGCCTTCATGCCAAGAAGGCTCTTAGATACACAAGCGCTTACGTGAAATGTCTGAAAGGATGTGAGTGTGCTTGTGCCTTCAATTTTCAAAGCATAGCATGTTGCTGACACATCAGTACAGGGCTGCATTTTAGTCGTCATTTTTATTGCCTCTCGAAAGAATATCAAAGGTTTTTCTTGCTTACGGCTCAAAGTACACCGCTGTACACAGACTATTGAAGGCTTTGCTTGAATGCGCATGGATACGAGTTTATGCCTTGCCCCTAATCCCGTGTGAATGTGTTTCTGAGGTTTTCGCCATAATATTCATTCACTCATTCAGTTCTTACAAATCACCGTAGGCATCAGGTTCTGGGCAAGCCAGGGGGATTCCACAGCAAAGTCATCGGACACCTTGCGGGTGTGTCTTCCTCCCAAATCCACCCCTGGCAAAGTCCCATTGGTGTTTAGCCCACAGATGTCTCCTTGAGTGAGTGAATCCCTCATCACCAGACATACGGCGTTATTTACATCTTACAGTATGGCCTACTGTAATCATTTTAATTAAGATGACAAATTACGTACCACAGACTGGGGCTGAGACGCTGTTGATTAACCCTATGATTTGGAAAAGTGACTTCTCTGTGAACCAAACAGAATGGCTTTGCTCATTTCCAAGCGCTCTATAGAAACGAGCCTGCGATTGGTGGGTCTGGATCCCAGGCACTTGAAATTCCTTAGCTCCCTTGACCTTGAGTTTGAGTGTCTCCACATCACTCACGAGGAAACACAGGAGCCACTGAAGGTAAGCAGCTTCCAGTCAAGTATGAGAGATGGCAGAATGGTGACTTCAAACCTCATGCCTTTTTTTTTTTCATCAGGTAGTTTGTTTATTCACTCCATGACCAGGAACAGTCTTTACTCCTTAGTCCAACACATCCCAGTTTGGTTCCCTCCTCATAGTCCTAACCCTACTTCATCACTTCGGATTCATAGAAAGAAGAATTGAAGTTGTGAATGATGGATCAGCAGGTTTTGAATGTTCCAGACACTCCAATTCCACTGAATCCACCCATCAGTTACTTATCACTGAACGCAGGAATGAAGGGGAAGAACTCACGGGCGGGGATTCCCCGACGTGAGTGCTCACTGGCGTGTCTGAATCCTCCCCTATGCCACAAGAAAACCCAAGTCAGGAAGCAGAAGTCGTGGCCTCGCAGAAACACACACTTCCAGAAACCGGACCGAGGGACATGGGACGAAACACCACATAATCGGCTGACAGTGACCAAGACCTGCTGCTGGCATTTCCCAGCAAGCATCCTGCCATCAACACCGAGTGGGCTTAATGACTTAATTATAAACCAGTGTGACCTGCCTATTAAAGCAAACCCAGCAAGGCCCGCACTTGACAACACTTCGTGAGCCAATCACAGGCAAGGATGTCTAATCTCAAAAGTGAAAGGCCAGCGGGCCGCCTCTCATGTAACCCCAGCCCCCAACACTTCATCCGCGGGGCTTCCTGCAGGTCCTCACCCCTCAGCCGTCTCAGGTGCTTCAATACGCAACCCAATCGCACGATCCAATACTTTCCTCGTGCCTCAGGCTTGTGTGAGGACAAGAGACAGATCCGAGTTAAAAGACGTGGCCTTGCTCCGGGCTTTGCTGTGTGTGCCCTGTGCACCTGGGAACAGGAACTTGTCTGACCTGAGCCTCAGTTTCCTCCCCCATGACCTGGGACGAGCAAGGATACGTGTTCAAGGATCGATCGGGAGGGTTGAAGGAGGTGACCTAGGAGAACACCTGGCACAGGGTCTAATCCTGGACAGGTGCTGGGAGAAATGGCAGTGGAAGAACCGAATGACTCAGCGGGTTAAGCGCTCACTTTGCAGCCCCGGAGACCAAGGATCAAATCCCGGCCCCGGCCCGTGTGGACCCACATGCTGAACTGGGGTGAGCTTCCCATGCGGGAGCCCCCCAGCCCAGTTCCTGCCCTGCGTGGCCCCCGCCCACCCGTGTGGAACGAAACCCTGTCGAGAACTGATGACGTACAACCACGGAGACTGCTCTGGGCCCTCCCCCTTCTCTCTGTCTCTCTGTGACGCTGTCAAAAACAATAAAATCCATCTTAAAAACAGAGGGGTGCTCTGAGGACGGTGGGAGGGAACCCTCAATTGTCCTTCCAGGCTGGGAGGAGCAGGTGTGGGCCAGGGCAGTGGGCCCCGCCTGGAAAGACCGGGCAGGAAGGACCTCTACTTATGGGCTGACAGGCTCCTGGTGACCTTGTAACTCTCCCGGCCTCGGGCAACAATGGCAGTGACAGCGTGACACCTGGGGTAGCAAGATGACTCCTTACCGTGTCACCTGCCAACAGACAGTAAGCTCTGGCCTCCCTCCCGCCTGGCAGCTTCCCCCGGATTCCTCAGGACGACCTGGTGCCCCCACCCCCATGTGGTGGATCTCTACCTGGGTCTTGGCCCTGGATCTTCTGTCCCTGACAGGCATTTCTCTCTCCCTGGGGGATCGTAGCCACCCCCAAGGCTCCATGTACCATTTATAGGCTGAGCCCTCCAGCCCCACCTCGCTCCTGTGTGGCCACAGTCCCGCAGCCACTCGTCACGACCCCTTTGATGTCAAGTACACAGGACACACTTGCATCCCCAAGGAGGGGCCTTTTCGTGATGTTGCCCAAACGCACGCTTCCCGCGGTCTCAGGCCCATAATGCAGCCAGGGCTTGTGTTCCCAGCGCCAGCCCCGCGGGGCCCGAAGAGCTTTGCAGCGGATGCCTGCCCTTCCCTTCCTCAGCTCCTTGTCCTTCTGCTGCACGTCTCAGCCGAATGTCCCAGCTGCACCGGCCGTCTGTGCGTGAACTTGGCAATGACTCCAGAGCCGCCAGCTCTCCACTCTCCGACTCCAGCCTCCTCCCCCACATCCCCCGGCCCCCAGCCCCTCCGGGCTGGTCTGCAGGCCTTAGCGTGACCTGGATGGGTCACCCTAATTCAGACCTGGCACCAGCTGAGCCCACACACTGGCCCTGGACTTCACACACAACCAGCGCAGGACGGTGGTGCCACACGCCCCGAACAAGCTCTGGGGCACTCCTGGATGGGAACTCCTGCTCTTGTCACCTGGGCACCAGCCCCGGGCACAGCCGGAGATACAGGAACCACCCACTTACGTGGCGCGGACACTCCAGGGGGCGGGACCTGGAGGAGCCGATGCGGGGTTGTCGCCCTCCCATCTGCTGGCCTCCGGGCTTCAGACACCCGCTCTACCCAGCTGGGCGTGAATATTCTAACGTCCGGGTCCCACAATAATTGGTACTGTTGTAAAAATGCGTTTGAAAGGGAAATGTGAGCTCATTCTCTTAAATAAAACCAGACCCGGTGTCACTTTCCACGGGGAGACGACACCGGGGAAAACAAATGGACATCATTAAAGTCTAGTCAGCTGTCCCTGCCAGCCAATGAAGCTGGCCCTGTGCCACAGTTAATGATGAAGATTTGTCAACCTGAAACCCGTTCGCCCTTGAAGTAAACACAGGTCTCGAAAGAAAATGGAAGCAGAAGGAACGTTCCATGCAAACTAATATTCAGGAGCATCACCTTCCAGGTTCCTCAGTTCACCTCCATCATTTGCAGCAGCACCAAAGTGGCCAGTGGGACAGGGACAGGGGCCCTTCTTCCCTAGAGACAAATCTAGAACTGTGCCCCGTTCAAAGGCCGTTGTGCTCAGCGTCCCTCCCTCCCAGGGCTGGCCACGTGGATAAACCCTAGCAAGGGGGATAGATGGGAGGAGCAGCGGGGTAGGACCCCAGACCTCGGGAGGAGGGGGCTGCATGCCCCCCATCCCTGCCGTGACCCAGTGACTTCTGGTACCGAGACATGGGAGCGCCTGGTGTCAGGAGAACACCAGGAAGACTTCACAAGGACGTTCTCCTTTTATGTTCTGGAAGAGCCAAGTGGGGTCCTGGCCTCCGTGAATCATGAGAGGATCACGTGTAATTTATCCTTCTCTGCTTCTGGGAATGGCCAAGACCCTGCGGTCTTGACCTTCATAGCGAACGTGAGGGCTGAACCTCCCACGGTTCCCACATCCACACAGAACACTCTCCTGTCCCCTCCCCCCGGTTCCATGAGCGGATCTGACGCTGGTGGTTGTGGAGGGTGGTCACCTGTTCACATGCCCATCCCGTTCTTTCTAGAATGGTGGCAGGAGGGGCTGTGGAGGGATGGGGGGTTGCTCTTAACTGGTGGGAGCTCTGTCAGGTCCCCATGGTACTGTCACTATGCCACCTCTGTGAGGATCTGGCCTTCCCAACCTCTATCTGCGGGTCCTTCAGCTTCATTCACGACCCCATGTCATGATCTCCACCTCTACTGTAGTCATGTGACACTGCTGTCTCCCCCAGAAGACTGGGGGCTCCCCCGGGGCAGGAAGGCAGCCCTCTACCCCGGGGAAATGTCCCGGGGCCAGCAAAACGCTGTCACATAAACAACATCTCTATGCGTAACAGCGACGCTCACTGTAGCTAAGTTACGATGAGCGGGTTAGGTGCCAGGCTCCCTTCTAACCATTTCCTGTGTAATTCATTCGATCCTACCACAAGCCTACGAGGTCAGTACCACCCACCATCCTCATCTTATGGACAAGAAGCCTGGGGGGAAACTGGTAGAATTGCTTTCCTAAATCCACACTGGGACGGATCAGAAGTAGTGGGATTTGAACCTGGAAAACCCAGAGCCCGGGCCCTCGCCACCACTGAACCCTGCGTCTCTAGACACAGCAAGTAGCCTTCAGCCAGGTTTCCCTGGCGACCGTGCGCACTGGCCACCACGACAGCAGACCTCCACGCCTGAAACTCGCTCATCCCACGTTCAGCAGGGATTCCCTGGTGTCTGCACGCGTCTTGCAGTCGGCTGTGGCAGCGTATGTGATGAGCGAAGGGGCACCAGTGGGGGACAAGCACCCCACCGCCGTCTTCCTACTCACCTGTCTGCCCAACGACGGAGGCGCTCAGCCTGTGCGGGACCCTTGAGGACACGTTCAAGGTCGCTCGGATCTGGTAGTACCTGGGGAGAGAGCGGAGAAGAGGCCGTTGAGGATCGCGCTCCTCACGTCTGGCTCTCCCAGAGACTCCTGCCCTTGATCCGAAGTGGAAACATCTCTGGGCACTTCTCGGCCGCGAGCACGGCCGCCTGGCTTCACACAGAGCTCCATTCGTGCACAAGCGCTGCGAAGGGGCCAACCCGGGGGACGGAAGTTAAGTTCACTTGCGGTCACATGGGACACATACGAAGTGGGTGGGGACAGGGACAGGAAAAGAAAAGCAGCAGGGCACAGGGCACAGGTCCATTAAGCTATGCTGTTCCTTCCGTCTGAGATGTCTACGTTTTGCACGGTGGGACATCCACACATAAATTGAGTGGCTAGCAGGTGGCAACAGGGACAAACACTTCCTTTAGAAACAAGGCAGTGGAGGTGCTGCCAAACACTGTGACCAGAGTGTCCCTGCGTCCTTGTTTTCAGCATGTCACTTCCACTGCCAAAGTCTGTCACTGCGGGTTCATGTTGTCGGTTAACCCTCCCACCTGTCCTCCTTGGCCGCGGGTGCAGAAAGCACCTGTTGAGGCTTGGTGCCTTGTCCTGAATGTCCCTTTGCCTTGCAGGCCTGTGGAAACATCTCTGGCCTTGTCACTGTCCTTCCCCTTTGCACTGATTCCAACCCAACCATGAAGTGAAGTTGAAGCGAAGTGGGCCGTGAACACCTCCCTTGCCCATGGCTCGCCAAGCTGGGCCCCGCGGCACCGTGCCCACACTCAGAGATTGTCTCCATGGGCATTCTCGTGCCTGGGCACCTGGTGCCCTGGGGACATGTTGGGCAGAGGGCCTGGCACTGGATTCCTGTAACTTGGGGGACATCACTTGAGAGCTGTGTGACTCTGAGTATGTCCCACAACTTCTCTGAATGTGTGTGTGTGTGTGTGTGTTTTAATCTGTAAAATGAGAATTACAACAAAAGATAGCTGTCATAACCTGTGCTCCCAGGGAAGGTGCAATGGACATATTTTCCCTACTCTTTGCACCGAGCACAACTAAAACCTCCAGATGGTGTATATAAAATCAACAAATGACTCTCCCCAGCACCGGACCCTGTATCTCCCCAGGAGCAGGGCTCATGGTACAGAGACAGTTCATTCCATCATGAAATGCACAGGGGAAGAGCAGCACACATCACCACGAACACCATCACCTGTGTTGGGGACACTGAGGCAGAGTCCCCGGTCCCCTCCCTGCCTGTAGGAAGCAGCAGCTTCTTCCCAGTAGCAATTACCACTGTGCAGAAATGTTGTTATTACTGGATCTCTCCATTTTTCAGCGAAAGACAGGAATCTGGACTTTTTATACAAGAGCTTTACAATGTTTAACGTAGGTTCCTAAACCAATGACAATGACAACAGCAATCACGGCCACAGTGAACACAATTAGAGGCAGCCACCGCAGCTGCAACGCCAACCACAAAGCACTGTGTCAACAGAATGAAATGCACCTGCAGACTGAAGTCCTGTGGGCCAAGAGCTGCCCAAGTCTGATTTATACACATGCAAGACGTCACTGTAGTGCTTCTTGAATGAAAGACAAAGAATGTTATCACCCAGGAAAGACACAACTCCCACCCCACCGGCAGCAGCTGTAACGGCCAAACGGCGTCTTCCCTGGACCTAAAATGGGGCGATTGTTACCGGTGGCTGTGCCCCGCTTGTCCGCCAGGCTGTGCTGGAGCAGCTACAGGGACGCCCCAGGCTCATTCTGCAGCACCCGCCAGGACCTGAATGAGGCACCCCCATGTCCGCGTTCCTGCTTGGTCCTCTGTAAAGCTGTGAGGGAAGGCATCGTCCCAAGGGCCTACCGAATACAACGTCAGGCCATTGGAGACCCCTGACTACGCGCCCAAAGCGGCAGCGAGGCCCTCAAAGGGCTCTCACTCGGGAGGTGAAACTTCCCCCCACCTTCCAGGAGTCACGTTCTGTCGCATGCATCAAAACCCTCTTCGAACCAATCCGAAGCATTGTCTGCGTTCTTATCATCAAAAGCGCAGGGTGCTACTGAATCTTCCTCTAAGGAATTAACCATCACCTTGACCTTCAGATGCTTCAGAGGAGTACGTATGTGGAAAGAAGTTTCAATTCAGCTGGTCCATTCGGGCTCAGTCCTAATTAAACAGAATGCTTAAACCCTTTTACTAATTCTCTTTCATTCAACGAGGAGTTTCTGCCAGACCATTAATCCATACGCCACATCATTCATGACATACATGGTACTGCTGGGTCCTTTCAGAAACCTCGGATGCACTTCCCACGATTTCCTTCCTACAGATGTGAACACTAACCTATAGAGGTGAAGAGATCGGTACCTATTCACTCAGTTACGTTAGCAAATTTCCAAGAATGACCTTCATGTCCTTGACCCACCTGAGAGCCACCTTCTCCCAGCCGGGGCCACTCAAGGAAGATACGAGGAAGAAGGGAACCTTTAGCTCAAGACCTTGAGGAATGAGCCCACAGGGGGAGTGGGAATTTAATAGTAAAACTAGTGCAAACAGGCTTCAGGTTTCCTCCTCACAACAAAACCAATAGACAGGAACGCTAGCCCCCCGTTAACAATATGCGGACCGCGACTCAGCGAGGTTAGGTAACTTTCCTACAGTCACAGCGCTAGATGGAGAACGTTTAGGGATTAAAGTGCACGGTCATTTGACTGAGACCAATCTCTTATTTGGGGAGGCGAAGTCTGATAATTTAAACTTCAGAAGATCACGCCAACTTCCCTATCCTTCTTTTATCACCGGAAGCTCAATTGCACTCGCTCTGATCACTGATCTAGCTATCCGTTTTCTCAAAAGCACCGTTAGAACAGGAATGCCTCCTGTACTTCTTCCATGTTCTCTAGCGCTCTCATCAGCATGCTAAGGACAGGAAGGAAGCTCATCTAAGGAACACTTGTTCACAGCGGATTATGGAAATGCCCACGGTCACCAGCTGTGGGCAGGGACAAGCCATGCCCTGTTGAGCTCCACATTTCCAGCAACTGGCACGGTGCTGGCACATGCTGGCTGGCATTCAGTCGGTGCCAGGGAAATGAATGAATGAATCAATGCCCCAATAACAGGGATGCCCTCAATAAACCACAGGTTACACAACCCAATCCCAGCATCTACAACTCTGTGAGTGAGTCATGCAATTTTTATGAATCTAATAAAACCAGACATGATATTCTATCATGGGAATAGGGAGACCTGTGACATTTTGTCATAATCACTGCCATAGCAGGTGTATTATGAAGCAACCGCGCTGACCCAGGGACGTTTGATATGACCTAAAGTACAAATCGCTGCACTTGTGAAAAGGTCAAAAGGAGACGGAAGTCAGAACGTCTAGGTCCCAAAGCCAAGCAGGCAAACGCAAAATACTGACGCTCCTTCTCCGGACTTCTTTCCTCATGGGGACAATGTCCAGACCAGCCTCCCAGAATGGCCACGAGGCATGAACGGGACAGTTCTCATAAAGCCCTGGCCTTGATGCTCAACCCCCCTGTTTCATTAAAGGTCACACATAGTTATGATGACCAAACCTGTGTGTGAGACGGACCTTGCCCCCATTCACACTCCAGGTCTTCCCTGCAGATGTGCTGGGAGGGCCCCAAGGCAATCCAGCATCGTGTGCAAGAACTCTGAAACTGCCTGTTTCTGCCTGTTTGAGCCCACTTGACTGTGGACGACCAGCTGATCGTGGGGTGAAACCCTCTGGCTTAGTAGGAAAGCCGGGATGTCCTCCTGGTAAGAGAGCGTTTGGTATTCCAACAACATCAGGAAAAAAGGGCCCCAGAAAAGGGCCCGCACAGATATTTTACTCCACACGCCAAGGCTGATTCATCTGTGCTGGCAGTATGCCACCACCACCACCACAGGACAACAGGACACATTGCTGGACATTACTGACCTTGACAGCACATAAGGAGGTACTTTTTCAGGAGGTCACTCTACTATTTCAATAAAACGCATCTGGGTGCTTGGCTGTGATCACAACACCATGGTTATAATAATTGGTTGAGATTCTGCTCATGTTCCTGGGAGCTTCTTCCTCGTCCTTCATCCCCGTCCCCTGGTTAGGGGCACTCTGTGTGGCTTGCCTCGTCAACTGTGGCTCAAAACCCATCATTTCCTCCTTCCTTTCAAAGAACTGCAAGATTGCGTACACGGTGTATGATAACCCATGCACAGAGTTGCTGCATTTTAAGTGACATTACCCCTGCCAGGAGGTGGCATATCACTGGTTCACAGCTTCACATTCTCTGACTTCAAGCTGGCAGCTTGAAACGGCCCACGAGGGGAGGAACTACGCCACGAAAATCAATGACCAATATAAGTCTGCTTTTCCTTGGAGTCAGTTTTTGAACACTCATCAGCACGCCGCTTCCCTCTCTCCTCATTGTTACCAGCATCCATTCTTCTCACCAAAGGAAGTGTGAACCCGAAGCAGCGTGACTGAGTGGGCATTTCGGGACAATTCTAAGACCACTGTTGGCTAAGACTCAAACCATCAAACCTTCAGGAAAAATCTATTTGATTTCTCAGAGATGTCTCACTGAATAAAACTACACGAATTAGGCTCCTGGGCTAATTCTCCCATGAACTGAAGGGAAGAACGACCTTTACAGGCTGTGTGTCCTCTTAACATAGCCCTGGAAGCCTGACCAGAAAGCCTACAGTCCTCTCCCACTTCCCCACTTCCCATCCCCATTCAACACCAAATCAAACCTACAGCCGCGATCGCAGCAGCGACGCCTTCGGAGGCAACTCGGGCGATGGGAACTCTCTGAACTTCCGTTTCCTCAGTTGCCAATAGAGCATCTGTCACCTTCTAGAGGTGATATCAGTGGAATGCATGGGTTTCCATAGCGAAGGGTAGTGTACCCCTATTGTCCTTCTTACATGTCGACCCCAAACTGTTCATTGACAAAGGTCCCTATTCATAAGGGCAGCCCCTTGAGGAATTCAAATCAGCAGCCCGAGCAGCCTCGTTGGGGACAGTTATGACCTTGAAGTGCTGAGCCGCGGGGTCACTGGAAGAACGCCCACTACTGCACGCCCCTGCCTGGCGCTGCAGCACACCACCCGGTAGACCAGCTGCCCCTGCCTAGCGAGCTGAGCACCTGGGCTTCCTAACCTGCACGAGGGGCCACGTGTGGGCGCTGCTCTTGGAGACGTTGCTGGCGCTCAGTCATCTCTGCATCACACGGAAAAGGAGGCGCCTCCTCTGAGCACATCCTGAACAAGGTTCATCCGAGCTGCCTGCCGGGCACCCAGCGTGGGCTCCACAGGTGGCCGCAGCTGCCCTGTGGCGCTGAGGGAGCATTTGGCCTTCCTCGCGTGCGTGTCGCTTGATTAAACGAGGCTGTGTGGAAGCCGGCTTCCAAGCTTCTCGCACAGCTTGAAACGACATGGGTAATTTAGAGCCTCGGACCAGAAAATCTGCTGCATGGTGTCACACTGTGACAGCGGTCTCTGCCGACAGAGTTGGTCTAATTGGCAAGATGGGACCCAGCCGCCGGTTCCCAGCAGTCAGAGCGTGAGGCCGGGGCTGGGAAGCCAACGCAGCTCGCAGGTCTTTCATGCTGACGGAATGAAGGTGGCGCAGGTGACAGGGCACGACAGCACCCCAGGGTGAAAGCGTTCACGTCACGCAGACCAGCTGTTAAAGACTGGCTGCACCACTCGCCGGTGGCGCGTGAGCGGCGGCCGTTCATGTCACCTCTGAGCACTGCTTCTCACATCTTCAGAACCAATCGTTGTGCTGGAAAATGGGCCAGCTGGTGCAGGGCACGAGCCATTGTAAGCGCCAAGTCCTTTTAAAGCTGTCACTGTGCTTACTATGCCAACTGAGACTTCTCCAGGTGCTGCTAAGAAGCAGACACAGAAACGGGGAGGGAGAGTCCAAGGCCACCAAGAGGCTTTGCCAAGTCCGTGCTAGGACACAAGACCACTGGCTCGAACCCATCGTCCAATCTATGGTCCCAACAACTTTGGACATAATTTAATTTGGGGCTGTAGGCTGATATTAAGTGAAAAGGAAAGACCTTCTACCAACAAATGGGTAAGTTATCGTATTGTTACTTTCAGATACTTTAGCATTATGAACATTCACAACCACAATATCAGAGTAAGAACAAAGCAAGTCACAGTTCTTACAAGTCGACCATGAGTAAGGCCCCCTCTGGGTGTTTGATGAATACATGCACTGTCACGTTCCACCTGCAGACTCTTCATGAAGGATGGTTGTCATCTCCTCCACCCCTCCTATGAGGAACCGGAAGTTCCAAAAGGAGTATCTCACTCACAGATTTGTAGCTTAGAAGAGGAATTGGGGTGGAGGTTCATGGCTATGAAACCCCAAAGATACAAAAATACTCTTCGAATCGGGGGTCATACATAACAGTCAGTAGCAAATGTATCTCATAATAGCATGCAGAGTCTCAACGTCAAAACGCTGTGCCTGTGACGGTACCGGAAGAAGCCACTGAAAGCTTTCTGTCCACGTCATTCGTATTCTTGCTTCTATGTTATGATCATTGACCAGTGTTGGGGACAAGGCACCACAACCGGACTGGGGATAAGGGCACACAGATGAATGATAAAGAAGTCCCTCAAGGAGCTCACAGTCTAACAGAGAAGAAAGCCAATGTCACAAATAATGATCATCATGAGGAGGTTGTCCGAGTCTCCAAGAGAATGAGCTAAAGGGCAAGGTTAGCTCCGAGCGGGAGATGTGGCCTCCAGGAGGAAGCAAAGGTCCAAACAGGGCAGCAGTGAGTAAAAACTGGTCCCTACAAGAGCAAGCAGGAGAGACCCCACATGTCAAGTGACAGGGGCGTGAACCATACGCTCAAGGCCAGTGGAGACAGAGGAGTGGCTGGAGCGGAACGTGCTCTCTCTGACGTCACCCATTGTCAGCAGGGCTTTGTAATAATGCTGGTCTCAGGGGAACAAGGCGGGACCGTGCTCCATAAATCTGCATTCCCCGGAGGCTCCCAGTGGCTCCTCCGGAGCTTTGACTCGGAGCATGATGGGAGCCGGCAGACGTGCCCCGTCACGGAACTGTGCCGTATACTGCAATGTATGAGCTCGCCTGCCTCGCTCAGCGCTGAGCCACTCTCCGAATACAAGTTGGTGCTGATGAAGCATGCGTGCCATCTCGGCTCACTCTTGAAAAATGGGTGGGTCTGGGCCATGCAGGAGAAGGGACAGCATCAGAGGCGAAAAGACGGCTTGAGAAAATGCACAGGGTGGCTCCTGAAGAGTGAGGGTGTGTGTGGGTCTGAGGGGAGATGGGTTTGGCTGGAGTTAGGATAGAGAATGAGGAACGATAACTAGACACTTGATTTCCCACGTCTTTATGCCCATATCTGCTACTATGTAAACAGGTGACAGCTCGGTGTCCAGCCTCTGTCTCTCTGTCACCCGCACACACATGCACACACACATGCACGTCTGTCTATCACACCAGGGCATCTGCCCTTATGTCTTCAGTGAGGCATTTTCTCCACCACCTGCCTCAGGGAGCATGAGCGCCAGTGAACTGGGGGCCCGGGCGGGAAGCCGGCACCTGCTCGCTGCAAAGCCACTGCATTCCGGCGCGTCCTTGCCACCGCGGGCTCCACTGCAGAAAGGGGCGCCTGCAGGGCCCCCCAAATGTCTCTGTTGTGGGTCTGTCTATCCATCCATCCACATCTCCTTCTTCCCTCCCTTTCTTCCTTCCTCTCAACATGTTTATACCAAAGCGGTAATATGTGGTTGGCCCTACGACAAATACTGGCGAATTTAAAAAAAGAAGAAAGACCTGAACCAACTTGAGCTTAGCCCCCCTACAGCCTGGGAACTGAGCTCGGCTTTTTATTTCATTCCATTTCGTGATTCTGGAGAAGCAGAGAGGATTAGTGTTCCCATTTTACAGACGAACCAATGGTCTTCAACGAAGAGTCAAGCAAACGCCCCACCGGAAGCCACGGAGGCCACGCCGTGGAGGGCCCAGCGCTCCGTGCCAGGTCTGTGTCACTTCCGAACCCACGTCCCTCCCAGGAAGACACACTGCTCCCCTTCCAAAGCCCACACCCTGGGCCCCTCCCTCAAACGCTCACAACCTTACTGGGGACTCAAGAATTGAAGAAGTCCAGACACACAACCTTCACTATTGCCGCTGCTATTTCACAAGGACATTGGCTCAGTGTGAGCTGGAGAAGGACCTGCCCAACCCAAACATGTCAGCTGGCACTGCCCAATCGTGGTGCCAGGGGGAGACTGGGTCCTCCCACCCTTCGCAGGCCTCTGGGCCTCTTGCTTCCCCTGTCTGACAAACCCAACTCCTCTACGCCTTCCCTGCGGTCCTCCAAGGAGAGGATTCAGACCCGCTCAGCTTCTGTGGTGACGCAAGCGGAATGAGAGCCCAGACCCATGTGTCCCCGGTGACAGAAGTGCACCTACGTCCTCCCACGACACCACCCTCAGGGCCACCCACCCTTCCGCTGCCCTGAGGAGCGCCTGTCAGTAGAAACTAGAAAGGAGCACTCCCTCTCTGATGCTGGCAGGAGGTAATTGGGCCCCGGGGCGGTTGTGATCTCAGCGAGGCTCCCGGCTTCACAGCCCTGCTGAGCATGTCCTCAGCCAGGGTTCCCAGGATCAAAGGCTCAAAGCAGCAGCAGGCAGGGGAAACCACCAGCGCAAAGCTACAGGAGGGGCATGGGCAGGGCGACGCCAACAGCAACGCGGCTTGGCGGGAAGAACAATCCAGAACGTCTGTCTCTACAAGCACCCAGGCAACCAACCTCTGTTGCCTCTTCATACAAATCATACAAATAACTCCAGTGCATGAGGAGAAGGTTAAATTTTTATTAAAATAACATGGACTATGAAGAGAAAGGAAGAGCCTCAGAGACCATGGATGCTGCCTATACAACGTGTGCTCCATGGAACGGCAAGTGATAAAAATCCACAATCAAACAGTCTTACACAAAAGTACAGGGATGGCTGGGTGTGCAGAGGTGGAGAATCATGGGAGTGAAATGATGAATGACAGCCATGGCTTCTGTGTAAATCGTAGCCACTGACCATTCACGAGGGGACTCTCTGTCTTTGCAAATGCACCCCTATCAGAGCCCTGGTCATGACTTTGGGGGTTCACCCCACCCTGACCTCCCAGCTCCTCCACTCTGCAAAGCTGAGTGTTGCATGGGGCCCGTGACCATCTGTAACCCCCACTCATTTTCAAACGTGTGGGGATGGACACAGAGGACCTCAACGTATTGAATAAGAGACGTGAAACGAAATAAAAAGGACTGTTTCTGATAGAACCCGACAAATCAATGCATTGATCCCGGCAAGCACAGACCATGGTATTTCTGAGTCTATTCGGCACATCGGGCTGGCTAATTCCACAAGGAGCTGGCTGTCCCTGGACATGAGGCCGGGATGGGGAATGTTGGGGCAAGAACATGAGGTGGCATTTTCTGTCAGGAGCCACTTGACTTAATCACTTCTCCTCAGGTAGAGAAGAAGCAGGAAATCCAAAGAGGACTTCCCACTTCACACGTCCACATGCGTCCAACCTTTCCCCCGGGTCTGATCCTGCTCATCGGCGGTCCTATGGGCTCAGCTCTTCCGTGGGCAGCATGGAACTCACCCGTGACATCATCCAGCCCCTCTGGGCAGAAAAGCTCCGCGCCATTGTAGCGAAGGCGTGGAGTAAAAGTGGGAGACGAATGTGAACATCACCTAATGAAAAGCTACTCAGAGAAAATCAGTCCGATGTTCAGAGTCTTGTCTGCATTAAGACGTAAAATGTTCGCGGTCAACACTTTGAGGTCAGCACCTCTCCCTTCTGGCTCCATGTGCGTGGAGTCTGCTATAACGACACGTGCGCACTGGTGTCTACAGTAGCGGGTGTGTGAGCGGATGACACATCGAACACCTAAGACAGGCGTTTGGAATAGGGGAGAGAGGGGTTCGTAAAAAACGGGGTTCACTACCGCAGGTAAATACCAACATGCAGGGCTATGTTGCCTGGGGTAAGACTTTCACGGTGGATATAAGGAGGAGGGGGACAAGGGTGGTCTGACACAGACAATAAGATGGAAGAAGTTTAAGGTCACACGACCCAGGCCTTGAGCAACAGGCTGAGGCAAGAGCAGAAGGAAGCTGAGGGTGGGGGTGGGGCGGGGTAAACAAGGTGGTCTCAGCAACCTTTGGGGTAATGACTGTTAACGGAGGTGCTGCTAGCCCTGGTGACAGTTTAGATAGCATCTTCCAGGCCCCAGGCCCCGTGCAAGCTACTCTCACATGTTAATTAGTGCACTCATGCCATTCCCCTTCAGACGACCTCAGGAGATGGACTTTGTCCTCACCATTTCACAGGTGATGACATGGTGGCTCGGAATGTTTGAAAGAGAGGCCCCCACAGGCTCAGAGCTCATCTAGGGCAGCGCCAAGCTCCAAATTCAGGGCCCACCTCCCAGCTGGGCTCCCCAGTGCCTCCTTGTCAGGACGGGTCTGGCCGCTAAGCACAGAGGTGACAACTCATGACATGAGCTGACAGGCGTGAGGAGATGCTTTCCCGTTGAGATTCTACCTCAGTCAATATAGACTTTGGATAAACACAGGCTGACTGTTTACTCAAAGCAAACATCACCCAGGGGCTGTTCGCGATCTGGGGCTAGAAAGACATCCGCAAATATACATGTGTCACAAGCAAGTGGCACTCTCTCAGATCAGGGCACATTCTCATGCAAAATTCTGAGTTCTGATCCACGTGTTTCCAACACAGCATTTCACAGCGACTCAAGAGGAGGCATCTACCAGGCCAGGCTGGGCAGTAGCGAGTGGGACCCTGGGCGGAGGTGCGAGGGGACGTCTCTCATCAAGTGAAGACACCGAATGGCATATGGGTGACCACAGTCAGACTCAGTCTTCTGTCTCAGCCCCCAAGTCTAAGTCCCCTCCCCCACCCAGGACCCTCTGGAGAACATATGTAATCATACAACTTCACACCCCAAGTGGCTGGTATCCCCAAGCTCAGCCATTGTCCTCTGTATCACCAGCAGGAGCTAAGGCTCCTTCTTTCAGATGGGCCCCGCCCTGCCCACGAGGCTTGGATGGAAGCCACCACTTCCCCAGGGAGTGCTTGTGAGGTAAAGTCATTCCATGTCACCATCAGCCCGGCTCCTGGGGGACTGGAGCAGGAAAACACTTAGCATGTGAGCCTTGGGGATCACGCCCATCAGCAGTTCCATGGCTGGCATTGTGCCCAGCATGAAGACCGGACCCAAGGGGCTGGGGACAACTAGCTTCCAGGTCTCCATTCAGAGGGGACCCCAGAGAACCTAGAACTCACTCTGTGTCGCCCAAACAACGACCTGGCCCATTTAGGGACATAGGTGCTGCAAATCTCAGCCTCAAGCATGTTTGATCGTAAGAGTATATCCTCATGCACGTTCACAGCGCAGGAAAAATCACAGAAATCCTCTCCTGGTTTATCTGACACCTGCAGCCAGTCCTCACCACCACCACCCGCCGCCTGGAGGGAAAATGCACACAGACATGCGCCCAGCCCAGACAGGGAAGCATACTCACCCTCTCTGAAAGAGATCCACGTTATAAAACTTATGAAGCTCCACAGAAAACTCCACCGTTCCCTGTACGTCAGACATGATCTTCTTGGTTCATTACCTGAAAAACAAGAGAGAAATTCACAGTCCGAAGTCACAGAAGCCAAACACGAGGGGCTAAGCCCCCACAACCGGAAGCCCAGTGGCGCTAATATAAGCGCACGTGACCAATGGGACCATGATGTGTGTCTGTGGGATGTCACCATGCACCTCTTCTAGGGAAAGACACAGAGAGATGAAGTGACCTGCTTAATGTCACACAGCTCACACCTGGAAGAACCCAGATACCCTACCGCTCCCGCTGGGCTGGTCGCTGTAACAACCACACTCGCTAGTTGTGTGTCCGGCCCCCTCCTCGGATGTTTATGTGACTGATCGAATCCTCAGCACAACCCCAGGCAATACGTGTACTACCACCACCCCCTTTTCACCACCCCCATTTCACCACCCCTGTTTCACCACCCCCATTTCACCACCCCCGTTTCACCACCCCTGTTTCACCGAGGAGGCACAGACAGCTCAAGCTACTTGCCTGAGGGTCACACAGCTAAATAAGCCACAAAATCCTGAGCAGCTGAGGCTCCACGATGGGAGGGCACCCCCTCCCCCCAACCCCACCCCCAGAAGTGGAGGAACGTGGCTCAACACTAACACACAGATTGAATGGAACTGGTTCACACATGCAAAACACCTCTCCTGTGGAATGTCACACATCCAGATAAGGGCTGGCATTTCACCATCTCGTGTGAATAAATGTTTGCTTTTCCTGTCTCTGCAAACTGTTCTTCTGCCTTCCGGCCCTGGCCCAAGAGTATCCCCCTCCCCCGATCTGGCCTGTGGGAACCTCAGGCCTGCTACAGGGAAGGCTGGGGGCCAGCAGACTAGGGAGTACAGAGCTGTGTGCAGGACAATTAGCTAATTGGAGTAATTCACACTCAAGTGTGAACGAAGCCAACAGGGGGCGGGGGAGGGCTGCATTTTAAAGCAGGAGCTGAATACAGGCTGTGTGGGTTGCCTGCGCCCCATCTTTCTGCAACTTGGGGCCACCATGAGCACTAGCAAATGGCCTACGCACCTCTCTCACCCGCTCCTGGAACTCACAGAGCCAAGCTACTCTGTTGTCCTCTCGCAAGGGGGATTTTCCGAGACCAGTGGGGACAGAGCAGTGCCTTGGGCAAGCCTGAGTCTGCAATTGGACACTGCCAGGTTTTGTCCCTTCATTCCGATCTCACCAGTGACATGGTTCCACGGGGTGGGCTTAGCCCAATGCAGGCCTGGCCCACGCAGGGCACAGGGTGCTGTGTTGGCTTCTCTTCCCCGAGCCGATCTCTCTACCCTCTTTTCCATCCCTGCCAGTCTTCTGGGAGTAATCAGCAAGAGCGTCCCAAGCTGTGGTCTGAACAGTGCCTCTTCCTGACAGAACTGCGTGGTCAGGGGACTCTGGGGATCGGCAGGTGACGAGGTCAACCCCTGCTCCGGCAGGACTTCTCAGAGAGCCCATCGGGCCAGCACTGGGCGTAAGGCTCCATGGCGGGGTACTCGCTCTGGCACCACTTTAGCCCCAAGCAGGCGTTTTAGGAGCATCCCGAAACAAAGCTGCCAGGTTGCAGGGCAGATGCGCCAGCAGACAACTCCTCTCACCTGAACCGAGGACTCAGTTCAGTGAGGGGACCTCAGCGTGAAAGTGGAGCCTCGGTGGCCCCAGGCGGGTACCTCCAGGTGGTATACTTTCTAGCCCCTGCTGAGCACAAGCCCAGTGCCTCTCCCCAACTTCACTTCCCCTCCTGTGTCCCTGTGATTTTCTCCTGGGGAGCAGGGTGGTGTGTCCTCAAAATAAACATCCGCTTAACACAGGTGCTGGATGGATGGATGATGGATGATGGATGGATACATGGAAGGATGGATGGATGGGTGAATGGATAGATGATGGATAGATGGATAGATAATGGATGGATGGATGGATGGATGGATGAATAATGAATGGATGACAGATGGATGAGTAGATGGATGGATGATGAATGGATAGATGGATGGATGGGTGGATGGATGGATGGATGGATGGACAGACAGAGGGACAGATGGATGAATGAATGATGAATGGATGATGGATGAATGATGGAAGGATGGATGGATGGGTGAATGGATAGATGATGGTAGATGGTAGATGGATGATAAATGGATGGATGGATGGATGGATGGATGGATGGATGGATGATGGATGAGTAGACGGATGGATGATGAATGGATGGATGGATGGATGGATGGATGGATGGATGGACAGACAGAGGGACAGATGGATGAATGGATGATGGATGGATGATGGAAGAATGGATGGATGGGTGAATGGATAGATGATGGATAGATGAATGGATGGATGGCAGATGGATGGATGCTGGGTGGATGGATGAATGGATGGATGAATGACAGATGGATGGATGGATGGATGGATGGATGGATGGATGAACGGATGGATGATGGATGAGTAGACGGATGGATGGATGATGAATGGATGGATGGATAGATAGATGGACAGACAGAGGGACAGATGGATAAATGGATGGTGAATGGATGATGAATGGATGATGGATGGATGGATGGATGGGTGGATGGGTGGATGGACAGATGGACGAATGGATGATGGATGGATGGATGGACGGATGGATGGACAGAGGGACAGATGGATGAATGGATGATGGATGGATGATGGGTGGATGATGGATGGAAGATGGATGGATGGATGGATGGATAGATAGCGGATGGAAGAATGCTGAAGACAGTTGCTAACTCAGGTCTGTGCAACTGAAAGCCTCATCAGCGCTAGCACTAGGCCACCGCTGTGCACACATAAGGGCACAAGGGAGATGGTGCTTTGTGCAAGTTCCTGAAGGGTGGTGGGCCATGCACAGCCATTTAAGCCAAATCATCTCACTGCCGGAGACAAATTTGCTCCATGTCTCTGTCCTCCTCCATCCCACCCTTTTGAACCACCGCGCACTGACTCGGCGGGGTGTTAATGCCTTTGCTGTTCTCCTTGCTGCCTGAGCCTGCAAGGGAATCAGGCCCCGAATCCCAAGTGCTAATTATCCAATAAGACTGCAGTTACATTAATTATAGTTAAGTGTCTCCACTGGTACAATAAATCTGCCTGCCCAGCCCTGTCATTGTCTCTGCCCTTGAGCCCCCTGCATGGTCCCTGGGTCCTCTGAGAATTCTCAGCAGACCCATCAGCCCCAAAATAGGAGCCGGGCGGGCCGACACTGCACCTGCCGGAAGGTCCCCTGCTTTGCATTGCAGATGTGCCCCACACCGAGCCAGACGGATCCGAAAAGCCAAGGGCTCCAGGGGGAGGGGCAGGGCGCACTGACTGCGGAAACACCTGACTTGGCATCCAGGCTCTTCCTCTTACCACCTGGAGGCCACCACCTAACCTCTCCAAGATTCAGCCCTGTCAGATCCCGGCATTTGGATGTGAGCATGTGTGACTCACCTTCCTGGGTCCCAGGCAGCTCTCCTTGGCTGCAGGTCTCATTGAGGCAGCATTTACTGAGCACAGATTATGTGCCAAATAGTACGCCCAGCCCTGGGCACTGGGACATGAAAGAGACTGGTGAGCTCTGGGATTGGGGGTGGGTAGAAATATTCTGGACTCATAAAAGGCCTGTGGAATACCTGGCACCATGTAAAGTTTCAGTAAATATCAGATGGGTGGATGGATGCTTGGGGCGAAGGCATCCCCTGTGCTGGATCTTTCTGGAACCTGGGCTGTGAGTGTTCTAGATGCATCACAGTGCTTGGCTGGGATTTTGCTGGAGGTCCAAAGGAAACCTGGCTTTGCTGGAGCCAAAGCCACCCCCTCAGAGACCCCAGCTCGGATGGGGTGGGAGAACACGAACGCTTCAGACCAAGAGACATAAAGCCAACCACTCTGCCCCTCACCCAGGGTCCGTCCAGGACCCCAGCCGCCGGCTCTCAGATCGGGGAAAGCTGGGGAGTAGGCTGGGGTGCCCGGGATCAGAGGGGGAGCCAGTGGTAGACCAGAAGGCTGGTCGTTCCCATAGGCTGATGCCCCAGCATCTCCCCCGGTTTATCCCAGTCTCACCTCCACCCACTGCCTTTGGATCCAAGTAGGAGGAAGGGAAGAATTCGAGGAGGAGGACGGGAAGATGAGTCAGGTGAAAGTAGGTCAGCCGCCTACTCCCGGCAGAATCCGACCCGGGGAAGCTGCCTGGGGCAGCCTGAGGAATCCCCGCTCACTCCTCAGCACACTGTTGGTCAGCCTGGTGGAGACCCATCCAAGACAGGGGCCCACTACGTTCCAGGGGCTCACCCCACGCTAATGGGGGCCGGTGGGGGGACTGACCCTACTTCCAGCCACCGCCACATCCCAGACTGGCATGCCCCGCACAGGGGGTCGTGTTCTGGGAAACGGGGAAGCAGGAGAAACCATGACTTCGATGAGGAGTTGAAACACTGGCAGATTTTGCAGCTGATCGTCTGAAGCGGGGTGGGTTTGCAGAGACGAAGCCCCCAACCATTGCATCGCTCTGATAGTTCCTCAGTGTGGTGCATGCTCAACGGGCAACTTGGAAATTCAGAAAACTCACAAACGCTTGGGGTCCAAAAGCAGAACCCTCGGCGACGTGCCGTTGAGCCCTTAGGTACAGCACGATGAAGCAGGACGCTCTCTTCAGTGACATCGTAGTTGGTGTCTGTGCACAAGCACACACGGAAGGAATCGAGTTAAGAAGATGTCAGGAGCTGCTGGACTTCTCGGGGCCTCGGCTGTGAGTCCTTCTGCGACACCCCCAGCACCCCCAGCACAGGACCTCTCCCCACCTTCCTGAGTGGAACTCGTGGAACCTTGTTGCCTCGTAAGCAATGCCGACCTGGCGGCTGAAGACGAAGGTGGCACAGCCGTGAACACAGCAGCACGCACACAGGAGACGCGTGGCTTTCTCCCATGACTAGGGACAGCCACAGGCTTAAAAGGAACCCATCTGTTTACCCGCCCAGGCTCTGAGCCAAATGTTGGCCCCAGGGAGGTTTTCACATCTATTTCTCCAGCCTTCAGCAGAAAGAAAAGAAAAGAAAAATGGCCTTTTCAGACCAGCTGACACAGCACCGGGACCTGGGAAGGCAAAGGTTGATGGTCTCTCTATCTAATGCAGTTTTCTCCCTTCGACAGAGTGACCGATTGCATGTCCTCTCTCAAGAGCCTGGTGATGAATGTGACTGATGGGCGAGAATGTCCCCTCCAGGGCTGTATTTCAGGGTAAGGTTAGGCGAGCAAGAGGCTCCGCACAGAGAGCGCCAGCGTTCTGGGAACAGGCAGGGCTCGCTGGGGTAACCTCTGATCTTCACAGACATTTATGCCAGTCAGATGGCTTCCAAATGGCTACCGAGTGCCTGTCATGTGTCTGTCCTGTGTGTGTGAGTGTGTGTGTGTGTGTGTGTAAGAGAGAGAATGAAAGAACAGGGGAAATAGGGAAGAACTCTCATATCCGAGTTTGGGCTCAGCACTGGACACTCTTGCCCCAGGTCTGAAAGTTCTGCACAGTTTCCATCCTACCACATGCACCTCAGGCAGGACCCACAACCTTGTCACACCTCCACCCTCCAGTAACAGTGATCAGTGCCAAGCACATGGCACTCGTCCTGGGCCAGACCCTGCCCAGTGCTCGCCTCCACCCAAGGAGGCGGGCATTCCCTATTGAAAGGGTTTGGCTCCAGAAAAGCTGCTATGTCTTTATATATACAACCTGGTGAGCTACGTCGCTGTGAGCCCAGGGCTCACACAGTATCCGGCCCAGCGCAGCTTCCAGTCAGCAGAGGGGCCCTTTCCGTCATGTAGCACGGACCCTGGCCTTCCCAGAGACTCCACAGCGCCTCATGTAGCTACCAGTGGTGACAATGACAAAGGATTTAATCACAGTCTTTTCCCAGCAGCGAACGTGCCAGGCAGGCTCCCTCCACATGGAGTTTGAGAACTGGAACCCAGGGAGCTGAGAAGACACCCCAGGACACAGAAGAACGGGGCAGGGACCCACATCTCTCAAATCCAAGAGGGACCTCCTCACATTCCCCAGGCTGCTCCCCCAGGAGCAGAGCGAGGGCCGACATTGCAGGAGGCCATGGATGATTTCAGTGGCTGCACACAGAAGGACAAGAGGCAGTTAATTAGTGCAGAGAGCTAATTAGGAGGACATGGCTCCAAGGGGAATCCTCTTACTCTCCAGAGTGCAAGGCGAGTGACAGTGACAAAGTGACTTCTCTTACTCCAGTCTCTGTCCATCCCCTGAAACAGGCTGCACCTACCTCCTCCTTATCAGATTTCTCCCCTGGCCCGCCGATGTCTGGAAACTAAGGTCCCCTCATTGGCAAGCGTTCCAGGCTCGCTCTGATTGGGCCTTCGTGGTCTCTCTCAGCCTCCTCTCTCCCTCCCACAACTGCCTCTCCTCCTTCCCTTGGCCTGACATTTGCCCTCCAAGCCCCAGCCCAGTCTGTAAGGCTTTCTCCTTTCTCCCTCCCGCGTGTATCCTAACTCACTGAGCCTGTGAGACCCAATTTACACAACATGCCCTACCTCCCAGGACAAAGCAAGCCTCCCTTCTCTGCATCGCCACAACTCACCATGAAGGGAACAGGGCAGCACAGTAGTGGAGGGCTTAGAGCCCTGCTGGACAGTGGTCTCCACCTATCCTGAGACTGCAGTTTGTGAAATGAAACATGGAGTCACTTTTCAAGGGTGAGTGACCAACATGACACACAGTACTCGTAGCATGCCGAAGACAACGTCAGACAATGCACACGCTCTACTATAGCCGAAATATAATGCACTAGTACACGGAATCATAGGGCAACATCTCACTTTTTATCTTATAACATCATCGCTTTAGTTTTTCCTTTCTTTGCCGTATGTAAGTTCCAGGGGGGTCAGATCTGTATCTTGTTCATTGATTCCTTCCTCCATTCAAAAAGCAGCTATTAAGCATTAACATACATCAGACATCCTCCTAAGCCCTAGACATACTCAGTCAAAAAACAAATACACAAAAACAAAGCAAACAAAAAGCCCACGCATAACTCCCCTTCCCAAAGATTGCACTATTTAGGGAGAAAGACATGTAGATGTGTTTATCTTTGATACCTTTTAAAACTTGTACAAAGTGGGTCCTTAACTTAAAAAGCAGTCTCCCCTTGATGAAGTACGTTCCTTCTCAGTGTTAAGCATTAGACAGAGCCATCTCTGTGCATTACATCAGTGCACACTTAGAACTTCCCAGCATTCTCCCGGTTTCTAGGTTAGAAAACTCTGGATGAAATGGTTTGTTCCAAGCAGTTCTGAAGCAGTAGCTCTCGGTTTCAGACTCAGGTCACTCTAACCCCCCTTGTTTCCACTGGGCTTTAGTTCCTTGATCTAATGGACATTTGGCCATTGGATCAATAAATAAACTGACAGGGGAAATAACATTAGAAATGGGGGAGCACATTTCAGGGTCCCATCTGGGCTTTTCCTTCTAAAACTGGAAGCTACTGCATTTTCCGAACCATACATCACACTGCACTTTATGAATAGGATTCCTCAGGTGGCATTTCAAGGTATAATTAGTATGCACTGCTACCATGTCACCCTGCCAATGTTTAACTAGCCATAGTCAACTCCACTGATTTGGCTCTTACTTCAAACCCTGTCACAAATGCAGCCCAAAGCCATGTGGAGCCAGCCACATGGTCATTATCTTTTACTAGATCTCACGTGTGCACCCTTAACAGCAAGGTCTGGCATCAAGCAAGTAATCAGCAGCTGCCAGGAGTTCACCTGAGCACTCCACACTTATTGACAATTTGATCTTTGCAATGACCTTTGCGATGGACGACATTATTCCATTATGACAGTTGAAACAGACTCAGAAAGGGCAGGCAATGTGACCAAGGCTCAAACAGAGTAAATCAGAAGTGGAATTGGATCCCAAAGCACAGAGAGCTAGGCACTATAATTCAGCCCCAGGAACCTACTGGGAAATCCCAAGTGTAGTCGGTGAGAAGACAGATGCCATTCTGAGCAAGGCCCCCCGTCACTAAGATGTGGCTGGGAAGGGTGTTGGGCAGAGCCTCCTCATGAACTCAAGACCGTTTGGACAGCAGGGGGTGTGGGCCTTGCAGGGGTGCTCTCCGGAGTGACCTCATCAGCACGTGTATCGTTCATAAGGACTCCGCTCACTCGCTTCATTGAACATTCCGTTTGGAACGGCTCTGGCTCAGGGAGAAGGCAGAGTAGCTAGGCCTCATTCGCCCTCTTCGAGGCGGACAGAATGCAGGCTTTCCATCCTGGCTTCACCTTTCACTCATTGTGGACCCGCAGCTTTCACCTGAGCCCCAGTCAACGTGATTTGGCGGGCGAGTCCAAGGTGCTGAAGCCACACAAGGGACAGAGTTCAGGGCACTGAAGAATTTTAGTGTGAGGTGACAAGCGCAGCAAGCGAAGAAGCTAAGCACATCCGAAGAGTGTGTTATGCCAAAAGACCAACAATCATAGGCAACGGTGCCAGGCTTTATTTAGAATCTAATAAAGGTAAATCAAAATAGGGTACTACTTCACACTGACCACAAAGGCCCCCATGAAAAAGCAGACGCTGCCATGTGTGTGTGAGGGTGTGGAACAGCTGAAACTTCTGTGCCACACGGGAGGAAGCGTAGACCAGTACCACCACTTGGGAAAACTAAGCAGTAGTATCTATGAAAACTAAACATGCATGTACCATACAGCATAGCTATGCTCCTCTTAGTAACACACTCCACAAAAATGCACACACAAATGCACTGACTTGTATATGACTAGTCTTACCATTTTTGTAATACTCCCATCGAGGAAATTACACAAATCCCAGCAGGATGGGTCAATGAATCGTAGTGTATTCATACTTTGGGGCATTCTATGGCCAGAGCATCAAATACTACTGTACGCTCCAACATAGATGAATTGCATAGTCATGTGTCAGTAAAAAAGTCAAACACAAAAGAATCTGTACTGTATGATTCCATGTATATGAAGTTCAAAAGCAGTCACAACTAACCGATGGTGTCAGAAGCTGGGAGAGTGCTGACGCTGAGTGCTGACGCTGAGTGACAGTGGCGGTGGTGACTGAAGGAAAGCACACAGGGGCTTCTGGGAGTGTGAACGACATTCTATTTCTTGATCTGGGTGTTGGTCAAGCTGGATTTTTAAATTTGAAAAAAAAATCTATCGAGCCTATACAAATGTGTCTTTCTATTAAAAATGGTTTAAAAGTTCCTTCCATGGCGTTGATATGTTGAGCTTTGCCTTTAGAGTTAATTTTCTTCCCCAAAAGTCCTATGATTGACCATGAAACTAAAACTACATTTCAAAGATACAAGTTTAAACTTTCTGCGCCTTGACCTACAAAATGGGAATTATAACGTCTACCTTCACGAAGTAGATGTGAGAATTAAATTGGAAAACTCAGAGGGCAACCACATGCTGGGACAGTGGGTTCTAGCAATGCCATTACTCTAACCTAAGACGTCCCTAGACTTTGGAAAACTGCGTAGCAGTGGGTACGCAGCTATGCCAATCTAGCCCCAGCACGGAGCGCGCTTACACAGAAGCTACGCCCCGATGGCGTCCCACGTTTGCACTTATGCTGCCGTGAGGCACCTTTCGCTTGTCTGTAACAAAACCCATTCATCCCAAATGCACTTCCATGTGCTTCTGCGCCGGTGATGAGCCCGGCTGCTCCCTCTGCTTGCTTGTCTGGTGGCAGCCCGTCCGGCGCTGTCTGGGTGCTCACCACCATGCGCACTGCACAGCCTCTTCCAGGTTCTCCCCGCTTTCTGACTCCCACACTTGGTCTGCTTCCCCAAAGCACCACCGTCTCATCAGCAGTTGCTATTTATCGGGTGCCAACCATATGTCCAGCTCTGGGATAAATGCTTCGCGCACGCCGACTTGTCTTCCCGCCTATCCGAGATGATACCGATGCACGTTGGGCATTTTCGTTTTCATTTAAGTAAGGAACGTGGGCATTATTATCCCATTGTTAAGATGAGGAACAGAGGCTCTGGCTGACTGACCAGTACTTCCATCCCACACAGATGCCAATAGAGGACCTGCGATTTGAAGCCAGGGCTGGCAGGCGGCAGCGCGGGCCACCACGTCCCAGCTGACCTGGCTTGTCATTGCCTGCCATAGCCATGCAGCATGGCCACCCCAGGCAGAAGGCTGCCTCCCCCCGGAATACGACTGTAACGGCTCCACGCAGGGACGCGGGAGCGGACAACGATTTGGGTGCCTGAACTAAGAAGAGAGAGAACAGGGGTGCTGGAGAGGGAAGATATAGGTGGGACACCCCTTAGGAGCAGCTGCAAAAACCCACGACAGAGAGGGGGTGCCTGGCTCTGGGCAGCGTTACCAGAAACCAGTCACACTTGGGAACTAAGTGGGTGAAGGGAAGGAGCAGCTGCCGATGGCACAAGAGCCCCACGTTGGGGACGTGGGCTACGCGTGGGACACAGCCACCAGCCTGCTTGGGGCCCTGTTGCTCAATCAAAGCAGCCCCGGAGTTGGCCTTGGGGGTCTGTGCTGTCACTGCAGGCACACGGTCTAAGCCTAGACAAGCTGGAATCACAGGGACGAAATATTATTAGTTGAGCCATGTTTTCGCTGCAGCTTTCTCTCTGAATCATGTGTGCATGAATCATAATCATCGCTCTTTATAGTTTAGAAGCAAGTGTATAATTTTTCTTACCCAAGGAAAGAAATCAATTGCTGCCTAAATATGAATCTAACGTTGTTTCCGAAGCTCTGGGGATTATTCAATTCTGCGCCTGCTTCTTTTGGGGGGGAAGTGAGAATAATCAGGAAAGCTAAAAAAAAAAAAAGGGGGGGTGGGGGTGGGGGACATGAAGTAAGCATCTGCCCTGCCTGTGACTCTGCCCGAGCTTTTCAAAGTCAAGGTAGATGTAATCGCTCCCCTTTTATCTATGTCTTACAATAGAGATGACCAGAGTCTATAGATTAAAGAAGGGAGAAACCCGGGAAGGTACGATGTGACCACAAGAGGTGACATTCGCCCTTATCTTCTCAGCAGAAATCCTGGAGTCAATACAGAAGAGGACTGTATTGACTGTCTGCACAGTGCAACCAATCACCTCAAGGCTGAGCATCTTAAAAACAACCGACATTTCTCACCGCGTAGCTTCTGTGGACCCGGAATCTGAGGAGAGCTGAGCAAGGCTACGCTGCTCACACCTCTCTTGAGACCAAGTTGTCAGCAGGACTGTGGCCACCCCAACACCCCCCTGGAGTTGGAGGGTCCATATCCAAGGTGGGTCACGCACCTGCCCGGGCAGTCGGTACGGGCTGTTGGTAAGGTCCTTGTTGCTCTCCACGCGCCTTCTCCACGGGACCATGTCAGTGACCCCATGACATACGTGGCAGGTGGTTTTTCCCAGAGAGCCAGGAAGACGCTACAGGTCTGCTATGCTCTGCCATTTCTGCCACGTCCTACTGGCCCCACGGGAGGGAGGAGCCCTCTAAGCATGTGAACAGGACGTCAGGAGGCCGGGCCATCTTGGAAGCTGGTGGGCACGGGACCCCATTCAGAGCTCAAAAATGAGATAGATGGAGGACAGACGTGAGTCTATCAGACAGGAAGCCGAGAAACTCTCAGCCTGGCCTCATTACCTCCATAACATCGTCACCCACCGCGGGGACATCGCCACCCTTGGCCCACATGAGAGTCCTGCACATGAAAAGGCCACGTTGGACAAGGACGCTTGTTCTGGACTGTGCGGACAGGTTATCAATGAACACCCCACCTACCACCACCTGTCATTACACAGGAATCTATTCATTCTTGTCCCCACCCTCTTCATCCCCGAGATTCAAGTGGAAAATGTAGAACACAAATAAAATGGGCAAAACGATGTTCTTCATTTGCCACCCCCACCCAGTCTCTGTTGTCCCCAGACCCCCGCACTCTACAAACCATAGGACGTCCTCTCTGCAGCATGGGATTCACTCAATTAGCGGACCAGTGACAGTAAGTTCAGAAGACGAGCAGAAGCCCGGGGACCCCTGAAGCTAGAGGCGGGCTCCACAGCCAAGCCGCTCCATGGCATGAGCAGGTCACTTGCTGAGCTGGTCTTCATCTCAGACACAGTGGATCAGACCGCAGGCTCTGGACCAGACTGCCTGGGCTCAGCCGCCAGCACTCGGCATACTTACTACCTTTGTGACATCTGCCAAGGGACTCCAACTCCATGGGCCACAGTCGTAGCTTCTGTCCAGTGGAGACAGCAAAAATCCTGACCTAATCCAGTGAGATGCCAATTAAACTCAACCCACATAACGTAGGAGGGTCCTCGCTGCCCTCTTGACAATCTCACACTCTCCTCTGTTCACAAAGGACAGATCTGGTCGGCTTGGTGGTTTTCCCAGGGCAATTTGATGCCAGAGCCATGCCTGGCATGCATGCAGCCTTGCTCCAAGGCTGGGGTGGGGTTGAGGGAGTCCAGACAGGTGGCCAAAGAGACTAAGTCGTTCAGGCAGGAGAAAGGGAAGGCGCTGCACAAGAGCGCCTTTGCAGTCCACTGCTCTTCAAACAGGACAAGAGCCATTTGGCAAATGCCTTTACAACAAGCTGCCTGGGTGTTTAAGCCACTGCGGCCGCCAACGCTTCCTCCCAGGGCCCTTTCTCTGGACCGAGAAGCGGGCGCGGCGGGAAGTAAAGTGGATTCATGGAACCCAGCCACGTTTCGGTCTCTCATTTGTTTCCTTTAGTCGTCAAATGGAAAATAACTGTTCTCGGTGCCTCCCTTAAATGATGGCTTGTGAGGGATGCATAGTCTAAGTACTGTTGACAGGAGTCACAATGTGGTTGTCAAATTCCAGCACCTTCCCCTGCAAGGAATGGGGACTTCAATCTATCTGAGCCACCTCATTAATCTGGGGAAGATCGCTTCTCGGCCTTTTGGCTAAGATCAAGTGTATTAATCTGGGGGAGAAACTGAAGTCAAACATACTACAGAATTACCGTGATATTACCCAGCCAGTCGTGCAGGACCAGGAAAATGGCAGGGGCTAACTCCACGCTCTCTCTTCCCCTTCGGCTCGACACTTGCAACAACAACAACATCAATAACCCTTGTAGCCGTAGATTTGGGTGAAGTCCATAGGAGAAGACTCCCTCTGATGCTGCTAGGTCTTCATAGACAGACAGCACCATTGAACGTGGGGTCAGCAGGGATGGAAACAAATCATTCCTGTGGGCCTACTATGTGCCCGCTGCTCCATGCCCACACACAGCCTGTGTTGCCCACAAGACCGCAGGCTCCATGAACATCAGCACCGTGTCCACCGGGCCTCGCCTTTGCATCCTTGGCCCTCAGCCCAGGGCTTGGCACATAGAAGACATTTAAGAGACAAGTTGACCACAGGAAAGAGTTTACTGAAATCTGCAGAAACCGAGTGAGTACTGAGAGAGACGTGAGAGGCCGGAGGCTGGGCTTCCCAAATGATGTGTGAGTTCCACTCAGGGTGCGAATGTGGGAGCTGAGAGTAATGGTGTGACCTGCAGGAAGCAGCAGTCCTCAGGGGTCTATGACAACGAAGACGTAAGACTGCTTAGAATCCAACAAAGACAGTGTGATTGACACACAGATCCTGTCTAAGTGTTTGGGGGGGGTCATATGTCCCTGAGATATTATGCTAGTTCTGCCTTGTTTGCTCAGCAAAGTCTTTGACCACGGGTCTCAGAAATGGAAACTGCAGTGGGGCCGTGGTCTGCACACCTGTTACAGATTTCAAAGTCTCTGAAGTTCCAAGTAACCAGGGTCTCCTATCCTATGCATTCCAAGTAGTGGGCCTGACAGCAGGTCATAAGTTTTAGCCACTTCTGTGAAATTAAGCATAATATAGTTGAAATAACAATAATGCCTAATTATGGTAAAACAATCATTACAAATCGACAGAGCTTTATGTGTTCCAAGAACTTTAAATGTACTCGTATCACCTCATTGATTTCTCACAACAAACTTATGAAGTAAGTTACTATTATTGCTGTGAAAATCCACATTTTACAGACGAGACAACTGAGAAAGAGAGAAATATGCAAGTGTAATGGACCAACCCGTCCCAGATTCCGACTCTGCTTCTTCTTGCCTGGCACTACGCTCCTTGGGAACAGATGCGTAGGTGGGTGGTGGGTGGGTGGATGGATGGACAGATGGATGGCCGGATGGATGGCCGGATGGCTAAGCACAAGAATGAACAGAGACAGGAAATAACGAAGGGAGTGTCACTGCTGTGGATGCACAGTCTCTACGTATCCAACCTGATCCACAGTTGAGGGCGTGAATAACGGCGCTGTGGGCTGAGTCATGCTGAAGTGTTGGGAAAGCCAAGCACAGTGACATGCGCAGTCTTGGCAGCCACATGTACCCATCCAAGCACCAGCTTTACAACCTGGAGCTGCTTGGCCTTGGGTGTGATGTCTCTGGGCCACAATTTCTGTCTCTGAAATGGGGGAAGCAAATGGCGTACTCAGAAGAGGGCAGATGGATCAAACGTTATACTGGCATATACCCTGGGTGCTCCGTAAATGCAGGATGAAGGAAGGCGTCCGTCATCAACCACAGCGGCATCCCACACCGGAAGGGATCTGAATTAGCGCCAGGACTCAGCGGGTCTCCCCGATGCTCTGGTTGGAGCTACAAAAACCCCCCAAATACGGCAGAGCCTTGCAAATGTCCAGATTTATGTTTGAAAACTCTTTTGCACCAATGGACATGCGCACGAGATGCACTGGTCTCACATTCAAGTCACCAGAATGAACGAAGTGCTAGTTGTGACCCACAGAGCCGGGGAACCCTCCTAATTCTCTGTATCTCTGAGATTCACACATCCCCCCAAACAAGCACCCCCTTTCTAAGAGGCATCTGGGAAAGCCTTTGCACGAAGAGACGACACGGCCAGGGCAAGTTCTTAGTCTCCTGGGGTTTGCTCCTTCTGTTCCGCCCCCGTGGCCAGACCAGGCCGGAGGCTGCCTCCAGCACCTACGTGGGCGGCTCCTGCCCTCAAGCTCATGGGCCTGTGAGTGGTGGGTTTATCTGAGGTTCCGATGAGCCGACCCACGGACTCCTAGCTGAGAACCATGTACCCGAGAGTCTCTGCAGTCTTCATCTTCACTAGAATGCTCACCAGAAGTGCCTGCCCGTGTCCCCCCGAAACTTCAGAAGCACACTTTCCACATCAAAGACAAGATGAAAAGGATGTCTGTGCAACAGTGAAAGGCAAGGACTCAGTGTTACGCTCTTCCTAGGTCAGAACTTGGTCAGATGAAGGGGACACGGGATGGTGCCGACCTGGGTCCCCCTCCTTTCCCCGAGTCCTCCCCAATTGCTCATCTCTGATGTGGAAAGATGAAACGGATGCAGGGCCAGGAAAACCATCCTGGGAAGCTTTGGGGGGAATAAAACCACCACAGAGAATAAAGACACAACAAAGACGTAAGAAGAAAACTCAAAGGCAAGGAAAGAGAGCTTTCATCTAGGATTTAAAATCCAGAGTCATAAAGAACAGCTAGAGTACCACTGAGGGTCCGGGCTAGAGCTCGGGGCGTGACCAGGAGTCACACGAAATGGGGAGAGGCCCCGGCGTGCACGTGTCCGCGTCCCAGCAGGGAGGCAGGGGCTGCAGATGTGGGTGGCAGGACAGCGACAAGCTCCAGGCTCATCGGTCACTGCAGGACTGAGCCGGCAGAACCTGGGGAGACCACGGAAGGTGCTGTGTGTCAGACCACAGTCGTCCTCGCATGCTGCCCAGGCCAGACTTTCTCAAAGGCGTGTGCTCGGACCGAATACCGCAACACCGCCCAGACACAGTCGTGACCAATCGGGTCCGAAGGCCTTTGCCAGGTGTTACGTATGGGCTGAATCGTGTTTCCCTGCTATGGACTAAGTGTTCATGTCTCCCAACGTTACGCAGAAGCCCAATCCCCAGCGTGACGGTGTGTAGAAACGGGGTCTCCGGGAGGTGAGCAGGTTGGGATGAGGTCATAAGGGTAGAGCCCCTATGATGGAGTTAGTGCCTTTAAAAGGAGAATCGTACAGAATCCAGAAGAGAGGGCTAGAGCCTGAAATACAATGGTCAAGGTCCCTATGGGGCGGAGGGAACAGAATCATAAGACTGTGGAAACGACTTCCTGGATATAAAAGGGAGCACACAGGCCCCCTTCCTGCTTCCTTCCTGGCACCAGCCCTAGTGCCAATCTGGCCCTCAACCTGTCTGTGTAAATAAAGCTTTATTGGGACACAGTCACCACCATGCAATAAATATTGTCTGTGGCAGCTTGCTCACTATAAGAGCAGAGTTGAGTGGTTGTGACAGACACCATATGGCCTGAGAAACCTTCAATATTTACTCGCTGTTTCGCCCCTTACAGAAAAATGTTTGCTGACCCCTGATTTAGAGCTCATTTCCTTCCCTGCTGTCTTAGGAGTGACATGGAGCTCAGAGTAGCGCGTGACGATTTTCCTGCCCGTGGTGGCTAATTTCAGCTGAGGGGGAGCGCGAGGTGCAAGTTCTGATTGCAAAACCTCCAGGCTGTACTGTGGCCACACAGCACACGGGTGGGCAGCCCCCCTACACAGAGAAGCGCAGGCAAACACAAAAAACCCTGCCTTCTGAGTCCACACAGCCCCCACGACCCTCCCTGGGGACAGCTCTGTGCACAGTGGCTCTGAGATTCCATGACAAAGCATGGCAGGGAGTCAGCAGAAATGGTCACCGATGAGCAACCAGACCCCTCCTTACAGGGTGCCGGCTGCTTTTGCCGTGAACATCAGCAGGCTCCGAACACGCCCGCGCCCGGGCCTCCAGGCGGGTTGTTGATACTGTTCCAGAAACACTCCCCACAGTCCCCAAAAGGCTGTGTGGAGCAAAAGCCAGATCAATGAGGCCAAAAAAGCTGGCGGGAGCTGGCAGGGAAAGAGGCACTGGGCCGGGGTGTCCGGAACGGCAGGGTCGTGAGAGCAGAAAGTTGGAGGCACACTTGACAACATCCTTGCATCTCCAGCCTCGTCGGCAGCCAGACACGGCTGCCCTCCGATCACCGGCAACTGTGACGGCACCTAATGCCCATCAACGATCTCCTTAAGGACCAGGGGACCAAGAGCGGCACCCACTGTCCATACAACCCTCACATTTGGGGGGTCAGGGGGGCAGTCAGTGTATCGTACCCCACATCCCCTTCAAGGATAACCCCAGACTCAGATTCAAATCCTGACTAAGTGAGGCTCAGCCCCCGTGGAGCGCCCCCGGCGACCGACAGCCAAAGCTCTGACGTCCCCAGAGCTCGGGTCTTCTGTCCGCTGTTCCAACCCAGAGGCAGGAGAACTGGAGCGATAGCATCCAGGCGCCCTGGTGAGTCTGTAAGAGTCGCTTTCGCATCATCCCTGAGATGAGATGCGGATCCAGGCTGCCTGGGTCGGATCCCAGACACCCTGAGGTTTTTTGCTTCATACCCCTGAAAAATGGATGTAATGATAGACCCTTCCTCGTGAGTTTGTTCGGAAGAGTCGCCGGTTTAATACACCTGGGATGCGGAGCTGGGCTCCAAGCAAGCGCCTCGCACACATTCATTCCTGCGGCTTAGCTTCCTGCCGCCAAGGCGGCCGCTGTGAGGGGTGCACCGTGCTGAGCTCGCCCTTTCGTCACCGTGTCTGTTCCTCACAACCCTCTACGAGGCAGAGGCATCACCTAAGTTCTGCAGGTGAGGACACTGAGGTACAGGTCAGAGACCTAATGTATCCAGAGGCTCAGGGCTAGGAAGTGGCAGGGCCAGGCCTGGAAGATTCTGTGGACTGTCTGTCCGGCTCTGAAGCTCATGAGATAACAAGTCGGTGCCATCTCTCTGTGCACAAGGCAGCCCCAGTCCCAGGAGCTGAGACCTTCCTTCCAAGTCCAAAGCACAAGCCTAGAGGGTGAAACATGCCCACATGACAGGGGGAGGGAAGAAAGGGAAGTGGTCAGAGTCCTAGCGTGAATTCGCACCCAGATCGAACTAACTCAAATACAGCAGGTGCTAACTGCTATCTGAGCCAACAGCTACCCATTCCCAGAAGGCTGGGGTCAAGAAACAGAAACTCAGCTCCCCAGCATTCCCTATAGTTAAAATAGTCACATGCCCCTGCTTTGGCTAAGGAAATAAAAGGGCGAATGCTCTGCGAAGCTTCTAGAAAGATGTTGTTATAAACAAATAGACAGAAGAGGTATGTGGCTGGGCTGCACTCCCCTTCCTTTCTTCCCTGAACACAGGTGTGATGTTTGGAGCTATGGCCATCATATTGCAACCATGAGGCAACAAGACCATAGAAAGGGTGGCAAAGAAGTTGACCTAAAAAACCAGAGTGGATCCCATTTTTATAAATATAAACAAAAAAGAACATCAGGAACTAACGAGCTCCAGGCTTGGTACTGAAACACCAGTTGATGCCACCGTTAGTCGAGCCTCCGGTTACTCAGCGCTGACGGGCACCCCAGCTAACCCCTCCAGGCAGCCCAGATCTGCAAGGCTACTAAGTCCTCACCATGAACCAGAACATGGGCCAGGTGTGGGGGATGGGTCCTTGTTCCCCAAGAAAACACTCGGCCTCTCAGATAGCAATTCTCATCTGTGAAAGGGGAAATAAAGTCAGATTTCAGGGAAGGTCCATTTCTATTTCAGCTCAGAGAGTCTGTGACTTTCTGGAGTGAGCCACTAATAAAAGGGATGTGAGAAGCAATGCAATAGAGCAGAGTAAACACACAAGAAGTTACCAGAAAAAAATCAGCTAAACAAGGCGCCAGGATTGGCAGGGGACTCACTCTCGGCCTGTGAATTCGCGGTAAGGTATGCAAATGAACTGCTAGCAAACTCCAGTTCTGCAGGACCACCGCAGTTAGGACCCTTACGAGGGTTCTCACCACATCTCACTAATCCTCGCGAGTGCCTGGGAAGTAGGAACGACTGCTGTGTGTAAGAAAAGAACGCGCAGACCCCAACAGTCTGGGTCCTGCGGGACCTCACAGCCCAGGCCGGGCTGCCTCGATAATCCATGGTCACAGCGACTCCGTTCCCTGATGGTTCTCAAGGCCCGTGCATGCCCCCAAATGGTCGTCTTCCCCCCACTGCATTCAACCAGCAGGGTGGGCCAGGGCGGCTCATCCCCACCCACCTGGAGCAGCGTGACTCATGCGCTGCCACCCTGTCCAGATGACGCACACGGCTACTGAGCTGCTGGCCTCCTCTCAGACACCTGAGACAACCTCATGTCCAGCCGAGCCAATTATCCAAGGCTGGCTCGGTGGATATAAATAATAATGATAATGACGACGACGATGACAATGATGATGATGATGATAAAATCCATTCAGTGTAAATATTTCCAGAAACCAAGAAAAGACACACATTTAATAATTCAATTATTTTCTTTTCCTGTCCATTGATTTCTACTTTTCCAAATACCAAAGGTTGCTTGGGGACAAGACATCTATGGCTGTTTGCATTTATTCTCGGGTTTGGAGCTCTCAGAATGCTTTCCTATTCGGTAGAGCAAGTCACACCCAAGTTCTGCCAAGGATCTGGAGGGTAGGGATTAAGGCCCCGGGGTTCTGCTAGGCAGCTGTCTCCAAGGGAGGCAGTGCTACTGCTGAGCGCGTATTTGCAGTCAAAGAGGCCCGAAGGCTCTGCAGAGCTGTGGGGCAGAGGCAGGATGCTGCCCAAAGGGAGCAGTGGGTGGTGTGCAAGGCAGGGCACCCAGACTCATGATTCGACCCACCCAGCGCTCCCCTGAGTCCATTTTCTACGTGGGGATTGCTTGTGCAACTCTGAAACAGGGAGTCGGTGCCTTTTCGTATGTATGAAAAAAGAAAATGCCAGGGAGTGACCCATCTAGCAGGCAGCAGCAGCAAGTGTCGGAAGCAAGGGGGTGTCAAGAGGCAGAAGCAAGAGGAGGGCCCAGAGCACGTGTGGGCGAGGGGTCGGATCAGGCAGGGTTCCCGCCCAGGCCAGCCCGGCGAGTCTCGCCTACCACCTCTCCCCAGTGGTTCCTGGGGTACAGTTTGCTCTGCGTACGCATCTAATAACTGACTACCGGTAGACCCTTGGCATTACATTTCCTAAAGGAATTGAGAGACTAAGAAGTAATACATTATTTGCAAAAGAAAACAACTCTCGAGTCCTCTGTAAACTCAGCACTCAGCTCCTAGCCTGCGCTGGAAAACAAAGCGGAAGCTTGCACAGACCCCAGCCCCAGGATGGTGTCTGTAGCCGGAGGTTTGGGTCAAAAGCACATATTTATTACAGGACAAGCTTCATCGGGTTCCGCTGCTGAGCAGGTAGAAGGGAAGAGAGAGAAGAGATGCTCATGCCTTCAAATTCCTTAATATCTAACGGAGGTGAAGAGGCCAAGTATCAACTGATCACCATTCAAGGCGGGGAGACGGGGAGACAGGGTCCAGCCAGGAGTCAGGAGAGAGAGGCAAGCAGTCCAGGAAGGGGGAGAAGATTCTAGCAGGGCGGGGGGGAGGCGGGCTTCTCAGAGAGCAGAAAACCCACTACGCCGGACACCTGAGACTAACAGCAAATGAGCCTGAATGTCAGCTGTAATAGAAAAAAAAATTTTTTTAGATGTTAATAGAGAAAATGAAAAAACAAAATCTGACAAAAACTGAAATGCTGAAGCTGCGGTGAAGCCAGAGGGCGCGGAGCCAGCTCCACCGCCCCCCAGCCGTGTGGTCGGGGCCTCGGCTCCTCTGTGCATGGTGGGGGCCATGGCAGCGGTCCCTCAGGAGGCTGTGAGGCTCTGGCCACGGCCCACCTGGCAGGGCCCCCAGAGCCTGGAAGGGGCACCTGTGACCACGCGGTGTCTCTGGACGAGAGTGAGGGGAACAGGGAGCAGCAGGTGCGGGCACGCCGTGCAGGGAGGGGGCTCATGAAGAGAAGAAACAGGATGGCAACCCAAGGGCGAAGGGGGATTCCAGGAGGAGGACACTTGAGCAGGACTCGTAAGCAAACCTGGGGAGAGGGGCTGGGACAGTGACATTTAGGGAGGTAAAGAAGAGCCCATTGGTTGTGAGACACTCAAGGGCAATAATATTAACAACAATAATAATAGTAGAAATAAGAGCAACAACAAGAACTAACCTTTGCCGGGCCCTTAAATGTAGGGAGTTTTGTGCTATACCCTTAAGCTGTGTGATCCCACCCAATCTGCTCTGCTATTCTGCGTTCACACCTGTTGTTACGCGCAAGGAGACTGAGGCTCAGAGAGCTGAAACCGCTGCATGCACTCGTTTTTTCCAGCAGATATTATTTGGCAGTCAAAACCCTGGGCCAGGTGCTAGTAGATAATGAAAATGAAAAAGTGACGCTATACGTACACGCAATGGAATACTACTCAGCCATAAAAAGGTGAGGTCTTGCCCTCTGCAAGAACATGGATGGACCTAGAGGGGTTGTGCTGAGTGAAACAAGTCAGAAGGAGAAAGACAAATACCCCAGGGTCTCACTCATAGGTGGAACATACACCAACAAATCAAAATAAAAACTCGTCGATGCAGAAAACAGAGCGAAGATCGCCAGAGGGGAAGAGGTGTGGAGGGAGAGCAAAATGGACCACGAGGGTCAGCTGGTGGTGCATGGACACTGGACTTTCGGTGGTAAGCACGCTGCAGAGCGTGCAGGTGTAGAATTGCAATGCTGTCCCCTGGAACTTATATAATGCTATAAGCCAATGTTAGCACAGTGACAACAAAGAAGGAAAGAAGTAAGGTGGACGATGCCCGTGAGCTCAGGAAGACAGGTTAAGGTGCCCCTGAGCCAAAGGTCACCCAGCAGATAGAGGCAGTGGGCACGGAGCCTGGACAGCACCTCTGGAGGTGGAAGTGGGCATTTCCCTGGCCTGCCATGTCAGGGCCCAGGGCGGGTACTGGGGAATGGCTCCCTGCGCTCAGATCCAGACCTCCGGAGACTCAAAATTCTGCCCACAGGCTGCTGAGGGAGAAGAGCCGCCTTTGAAGCAAGCCCTTGGACCTCAGGGACATCCACACACAGGGAGACCCTTTCCAGTGTTCCCCCAGCACTGAGCCAATGTTCCCAGAAAGGGGGGCAGGGAGCTGGGAGGTTTGCGACTCTGGAATGGAAAAAAACCAGGGTGGAAGGATTGCAGGACGTGCTGCCATCGTTGCGACAGAGCCGCGTGCGGCTGGGTGGCAGTGGGCCCAGAACGCCAGAGAACCAAGCACCCAGACACTCTGCAACGTTGCAGTAAGTGCCGGGGCTGCATCACGCCCCACGCTAGGCCCTGGGACAAGGAGGTGACAGTGCCGGACACCGCGGCTCTCTGCACCTCGGCCCTTAGCATTTATCCGGCCACGAGGGGGTGCTTTCGCGACGGCAGAAGAAGACGTTCAGAAGTTGGGGGGAAACGACCGGCGTTGTTTAAAAGAACAGCTCGTCAGGAAGCAGCAACAAGCTGGAGTCGTAAGCTGGAGGGCCATTATGCAATTAAGAAAATGAGGGACTGTGGTTCCAGGAGACACGCTGATGAGTGGGAAGCTGGGAGAGAAAAGGAGGCCCCCGCTGGGGTGGGCTCCTCCCGCGCCCACAAACACGGATGCGAGCGGGCCGCCCCAAGACGCGGCAGGAACAGCACCGACGGCAGCTTCACGCAAATGTCAGGGCTTCACCCACGTGCTCACCCCTCACAATCCCCTCCATGTGTGTCCAGGAAGTGCCAGCTCTGTGCCCAGCAAGATCCTTCAGACACATCGCCTCCTGGCATCTTCCCCTTTACCCTGTGAGGGGTTAACTGCACCCCAATTCACAGGTGAAGTCATGGGGGCCCCACTAGGTCGGCGCCTTTGTCATAAGCTCACCAGGTAAGAGGCGGGGTCACAAGAGGCTCGGGGCTGTCTGAGCCCAGATACCGGCTCGTCCCACTCTGGGACCTTCTCCTCCACTCTGGCGAGCTGCTTCCATGAGCCCCTTCCCGGCTCAGGGGTCCGTTCTGGCCTCCCACAAATGCAGCCTCCACGGTGAGGCCCCCGGAGCCCCCAGGCCTGCAGACAGCCCACCTGTCCCGTCCCACCTGAGTCCGGCCTTGTGCCTCGCGTCGGGCTCAGCCCCGCACTCACCTGGCTCGCAGAGAGGAAAGCCCTCGGGTGTCAAGGAGAAACCTGACTGTCCCCCCGCTCCTGACGCCTCTCCTGTAGCACAGAAACTAAGCCAGATCGTGACAAGCGGGACAGCTGCACTGTGACCCAGTTAAAGAGAGTGGGTCAGAATCTCGGCCAGGAGAGAGAAACGGGTCCGTGTCGGGCTGCGGTGAGGCAGGCCCGAAGGCGGGCTTAGAAAAGGCCGGTGGGTGGGAACTGTGCCCAAGAACGAGTCTTGTGAGAGGAGAGCCCGGTGAGCCTCGGGTGTGCGTGGAGGGAGCCCCCGGCCTGCCCGCTGCGTGAGGCGCTGTGCACTAGTGTCTGCTCGAAAAAGTCATGGGTGAAGAACTGAATGAAGAAGCCAAAAATGAATGACATCGTGTCTTGTGGAATGAGAAGCAATACTAACTCGTCTGCCTATGCAACTCGAGCGGCCTAGAAGAGGTCTTTCCCATTTTAAAGCTCCTACATAAAGACACCTGCACGTCGGGCTGGGATGCTGTTTCATTTACGTCCAGTTCAGGAGATGACAGGGAGCCGTTTCCGCATCAATGCCTGTTGTTAAATTGTTTTCTTCCCTTAAGAAGATGGCGTGGCAAATTTACACACGCCTCGCTTCGATGTTTCAGGATCAAGCCGTGTGTCATCAGTGAAACGCTATTATCACCCGGAACTCTGTATCAAGGAGGTGTGAGAAGGCGGGAAGAACAGAAGTGGATCCCAGAGCTCACAACGGTAATGAAGCGTTCTCCCTGGTCGCTTCCAGTAATTCATCTCCTCACTCCAAAGACAAACTCCAATTAAGGCCTTGGTCTTTAAAGTTCTACATAGCCCTCGTCTTCCCCAGACATTGATCAGGAGACTCCATCTGGCCTGTGCTATAAACCTGCAGAAGTTGGAAAATGTAGTCTGTGATTCATTGCACGTGATTCGTCTACTAGCGGCTGAGCAATTTAACCCCAGTGTCCACCTACAGGTGACAAGAACTAAAACCCTTAAAATTGCAAAAACAAATGTAAAGCATCCCAGAGGCATGCTGCATATGCATCTGGCTGAAATACGCATCCCGAATGTATTCAAGCCCCTAAGCTACGCTGTCCTGTCACAGAGTGTGAGACGCGTGTAATCATTTCGGTTAAAATTAAATAAAGGCGAAAGCCGATTTCCTTAGCTGTCCATTTCAAGGGCTCAGTAATCACACATGGCTCGTGGTCACCATATTGGGTGATGCATATCACACCTTCTCTTGATCACTGAACATTCTATTGGATACATTGCCTTAGATCGAACATTTAGTGTTGCTGAAATACAGAAGACAGAGAACCAAAGTCAGTGACATTTTGCTGAAATGCAGAAGACAGAGAACCAAGGTCAGTGACACTAAGAGAAAACCACCTGAAAACTCCAGCATGTGGGAATTTGTGTAAGACAACTGGCCTATATTCCCACAGTCCATGTTCTGGGTGGAGGGCTGGGAAGAGAAATTTGAGGGGCTGGGCTAGCTCACAACACACAGCTGGGCAAAACCCAGAAGCAAACTCTGAGGTCACTCTCTCTGGGTTGAGACCAAATTCTTTCACTACTGGTAAGTGAGTGAGCGAATGAGAGAGCAAGAGAAAGAGAGAGAGTGATTTTTTTGTTTTCTACAACCAGGCTATTTAAGTCTTTACTCTTTAACCAAAACAGCCAGGCAGGCTATCTCGAGCACACATCTGTGTCCTATGAGGCCTCCACTTTCATCCCGCTACCCTTAAACCACTTTCCTTAATTCAAATTGAGACTTATCAGCAACTGAATATCAAGCATTGCTGTTCATCTTTGCCTAAAGGGTAATTTGTTCACTTTTCATAAAACAGTGGCATCTAAAAGGTTAAACGCTTAGATATAAATCTAACAAAATTTTTATAAGCTCTATATGGGAAACACTACAGCACTCTGATGGAAGAAATCAAAGAAGAGCCAAATAAACTGAGAGATGTTCCATGTTCATGGATAGTAAGATGCAATATTGTCAAGATGTCAGTTCTCCCCAACTTGATCTGTAGGTTCAATGCAGTCCCAGTCAAAACCCTAGTAAATCACTGTATGGATGTTGGCAAGCTGCTACTAAAGCTTGTGCACATTGGCAAAAAATAGAATAGCCCACACGACATTATAGAAGAGCAAATTTGTATGACTGACATTATCTGATTTCAAGATTTACTATAAAGCTACAGATAGTACGGTATTGGTGAAAAAAAATAGACAAATGAGTCAATGGAGCAAAATATAGAGCCCAGAAATAAACTCACATATATCGACTCAACATTTTTTGACAAAGAGAAGAGGCAATATAATAGAGAAAAGTTCATCTTTTCAACAAGTGATTCTGAAACCATTGGACATCCATGTACCAAAAAAAAAAAAAGAAAAACTAAGAATCTAGACACAGTGTTAGAGAAAGGCGAAAACAAGGTGATACAGGTCAGCAAATGGTACAAGCGTTCCGTTATGAGATTAACGATGTGCATTTAAATATATACAATGTAAATATATACAGTATGTACATTTAAATATTTACAATTACATTTGCTGCTTAAAATGGGATCCCTACTCTAAAGAGTCAACGCCATTGCCCGAATCAGAGTCAGCCTAGTGGCTTTTGCGGCAATTTCCTGAAGGCAACTGTGAGAGCCGATGAGAGCAACATACTGGCAATTCACCGGCCTACAGCCAGGAGCTCAGCCGTCGTCGTGGGCACCATTGAAGTGAAAACAATCAGGAACGGAATTGTTCCTGCCCAACTGGTAGTTATTTGGGGATTATTTCTTTTTTTTAGCTACCAATAACAGAGAGGGAGAAGGAGAGGGAAAGAGAGGGAGAGAGGGGGAGGGAGGGAGAGACAGAACCTTTCCATTCGATTATAACTTTATTGTTTTAATTCAATTGCCATTTTATTACTATAAACAGAAAACGAGCCAGCCCTGGGACAGATGGCAGGACTACAAAGAGCCTCGGACGGATCTGTTATGCACATTTCCTAAAGACCAGTATTTCACGTTTTATGTTCATGTCTTATTTGACTTTATCAGCTTGTCTCAGGAAAAGTACCAAATAGATTTAGCGACTCTATCTGAGGGCTGCGAAACCCTCAGCCAGCCAACCAAGAACAAATCCAAAGCCTGGTCTCCTCTTTCCAGTGGGGAGACAGCCCACCTTTGCCCCGTGGGATGCCCAGTGGCCAGCGTCACCGGGGCGTTTGTGGAGATTGGTGTAGACGGCTGAGCACAGCAAGGACTTGGGAGCCAGACCCCACTCACATCTCTGCTCCCAAGTCCACTAACGGTGTCCCCTCAGGCAAATCACTCTAAGCCTCAGTCCCTCTCCTGCAGAATGAGAAGAGAGGGACCACGTTCGCCTTGCTCTCCACAATGTCCTCCCCACCCGCAGTGGGGTGCTGCTTGGCACGTGATAGGTACTTGTTTTATGTGTTTACGGATAAAGTAGCTTTTCTTTCTCGAGTCTTGGGCTCCGTACTCTGCACGCAAGAGTAAGGTGACCAGACGTCCCGCTTTTGGCGGGACAGTCCCGATTTTTAACAATTTGTCCCGCATCCCACGGCGTTTTAAAAAGTCCCAATTTTTGGAAAGAATGCACGACAAGCTAGGGAACGGCGGGAGATAGACCCAATTTTTAATCAAGAACCCCCTCCCCCCAGTCAATGGTGTCCCGCTTTACCCATGTTAAAATCTGGTCACCTTACGCAAGAGGCATCTCACTCCCTCACTCAGGCCACCTGTGACAAAGTGGTTGTTGGCTCTATTTGAGATGGAGAGGAGTCAAGTAGGTTTTCCTGAGCTCATGGCTGCCAACGCGGGCTCAGGGCCAGCACTTTCTGAGCCCACACACTCTCCTGTCTCCTCTAGGTCACTGGGCGTGCATGACACTACTGGGCGTGTCAGAGCCAACGCCATCCAGACAGGGTCTGGGGACAGCACCAATGGCCCCTGGGTTCTGTTGAGCAGAGCAGTGCTGAGAAGAGAAGAGCCATGGGAGTCCCACCCCTGCAGGCTGCCCTCTACATTGCCCCCCTAGGTGCGTCAGTGAATTCTGGTCCAATAAATGCATGACACAGTGTTCAGGCACCATGAATAAAAGTTGAAAATGGTCTTGCTGTCCCAAGAAAGAGACAGAGAAGGACCCATTCTAATCAGGTTACTTGTATGTCTTCTTTAATCCTCACAAAAGCCTGAAGGAGATACTTTATTTCATTTTTATAAATGAAAAAGCTGAACTGGACAGAGGTGAGGAATGTGGCAATGGGCACACAGCTACCCTGAGCTTTGAGAAAGCATCTCACCTCCCACACCCAGCGGCCTCTTATGCACCGAAGCTGTGGCCAGGCTAAGCCCAGCTGCTGGGAGGGCCAGAGGAAGGCGAGCCGTTCAACCACCAAAGCAGCGGGGAGGCTTTTCCAAAAAGGTCATCCAGATGAAGGGGGGTGTGTGTGTGTGTGTGAGGAGCAACAGCACGTTGTGCTAAAATTATAAATAGATCAACCAGAGGGGACACCTCAGCCCCAACCTCCCTGGCAGCGACAATCAGGACCCCAGTGACCTGCAAAGGCTACATCCAGCCTGGAGAATCTTCTTCCTTCCTGCTGTCACTCTACACAAGCATCACATTCCGTGCTGCTGGGCGTGTAACTTCAAATGAGATGCATCTTAAAGCAACATATAGATTGTAGCTTTAGAGCTATACGCTATACCGCATTAACGTCCCACACGTTTTGACACAGCCATTAATCGATGAATGTTGACTAACATATCCAGGGGGACACTCAATTAAACCACACAAAGAAGAAAAGACGGATCTGCAATGTGCAGTAAGTCTGCATTTTCTTTCATTTTGCTTGGAGACAGTCAATAAAGTATAAAGCAGAAAGATAAACAGCTAAAATTTTGATTACAGGTAAGGAGGAAAATGGCCCTGCATCTCTCTTCTTTTCTTTCCGTCTTTCTTCCTTATTGTTTTAACCTCAGCAGGCTCCTAATTCTATAAAGGAGCTTTCTAAGTGAACATGCTCGCAGCTTTTCATGCACGTTTCAGAATCCAAAGACGCTGGAGGCAGGCCTGACATTAAGAGTCATCCAACAAATGCCCGCCCTCCGCCCTGCAGAGTCCAAGTCAGAGGCTCAGTCACTTCCCCACACAGATGAGGGGTTAAAAGACACACACTGTGACCGCACCGTTTGTGAGTTTTGTTTGGTTCTGTCTCGTTTGGATGTTCCGTAGTTGCCATTAAAACCCCTGTCACCAGGGGCACCCCGGGGTGGCTGAGAAGGAATCTGACCAATTTGGGGGATCGGACCAGTGGGGGCACTTTCGGGCTCCCACTCTTGCAGCTGTGGAGCCGTGAACAAAGTATTTCCCCCTCTGCGTCTCAGCCCCCTTGGCCTCCAACGGGGCCAGTGAGACCTCCCGTGTGCAGCATGAGCACAAGTGTCACCAGGGAAATCACTTAACAACCATCACCAACACAGACAGGTGCTTGGATGGAGCTCCTTCTCCCCTCACCGGCACTGCCACACAAGTCCACCCCAACCTGCCGCTGACAGAGGACTTTTTTGTCTCCATTATCCACGTGCTTTCGAAGAGGGAAAAAAGAAAACCAAGGAAATCTCATTATGTCATTCAAAAGCAATTATATTAATATTCATTTTATTCTCCCAAAAGGCCAGTGTGAGCGGGCCCATTAAAATACCAAGCTTGGCATTCTACCTTGGGCACAAGGTTCCAAGAATAAGCTTATCTTTAAAGACTTCCTTTAAACAAACTAAAAAAAAAAAAAAGTCAATTTATTCTTCAGTGTATTCTATATTCCGATTTAAAATCAACAACGGTTCACAAAGCCCAGCAGGGCTGTCAGCCATACTTTCCCACAGGGACACCCAGCTGGGAGGATGTGCCCAGAAATTAATTTTCCAGAAAACTGACACCAAATCCTTAAAACACCAAATACATTCATGTTTAATTTTAGCCATTTCTGATGTAACTTATTTTAGAAGTGACACGCCTCTGCCTTACTTCAGCAGAGGTTGCAGACTGCGGTTTAGTTTTCCCTCGGTGACTCACTGTCACACTTCTGAATGTGAGTTTTCCCTGAGTGCTGTCATGCCTCGGTACCCCCCAACACTCCTTAGACGTGGCTCTCCCCAAAGTTCCTTCACTCGGGACCCCGAGATTCTACCTCTGACTGGACCACCCCACAGAGAGGTTCCATTCAAGGAAGCATGTCACCAAGTTCCTCAGTTTTCATAGTAGAATGTCCATGTCACCAACCTCGAAGTCGATGTTAAAGTACACAAGTTAGTCTTCAATCAGAATAAACACTGGTTAATTGCCTGTTGGGGGCCAAGTATTATAGTAGACTCTCAAAATTGGATTTATTTTTTCATTTGCTTTGCATAAAAAATGCCTAGTGGGTTGCCCATTATCTTGTTTTGAAGTTCAAGAAACGAAGGTCAATGTCGGTAAGAAAGCACACGCTATCCTAGAGAGAAGCCGAGATACAACGAGGTCATCAGGAAGACCGCGTGGCCGCCCCGTGGAGTCCGGAGAGAAGGCGAATGAATCGACAGGAAGAGAAGAGCTCACCGGCCAGCGATTTCCATGAATTCGAAGAAGGACGATAATAGGGACTTTTAGCAAGCTGGGAGAGCTGGCTGAGTTCAACAGGCTGCGTATGACAAGTGTGGTGTGTGAGTGAGTGTGTGGCCAAGTGAAGTGAAGCAAAAGCCACCCCCGTTGAGAGGATGCAGGCCAAGGTGTGACAGGGGTCGTTCAGTAAACTGGAAGGACCCACAGTAACGGCAGGGCTTGAGGGGGTGAGGAGAACCAAGATCCAGGGACAGGAGTGGCCAGTGGCTGAAGAGCAGCCATGCATGTGGTCAGGCTGGGGGGTTCCAGGTAGCTGGCCCCCCATTGCAAGCTGACCAGTCACGCTTTGTAGAGGTGCGCGGGAGAAAGCGCGGCTCAATGGGGAACCCACAGCAGGACCCCTTGGGTTGCGAGCTCTACGAAGTCAGGGGTGATCGTCACGTCTCCATGACCCCTTTAGGGTGCAGACATTCCAGGAAGATCAGAGGGTGGAGGTTCGCAATGTCAAAAGCCCCCCAGAAGCAGCTGTGGGGGGATTCGCTTGTCTTAGAGGAAGACTTGGGGGTCTCTGATGGAGACGTGACGGAAACGTAGCAGACGCCCTTTGTGCCCCCGCCCCCCACACACCAGGCTGGCGTGCCCAACACACAGGTGCTGCGCTGGCTGATCAGATGCCCTCGTTGCTCTGTCCGCCTGAACAGGTCCTCCCCGGATAGGAGCCGCTTTGCCCAGGAATGCCTGGATGGCTACGTCACCCAGAGTCAGATGTGTGGCGATGGCATTGCCTCAGGATGGAAAACAGTGTAGGACGCCGTGCACCCCGGTGCTGCGCGTGTGAGCAGCCCGCACCCACACCTATGCGCCTGTCTTCTCCCGTCTGTTTCTGCCTCCCCACCCCCCTCCCTGAGATGCTAACCGCCAGCACGCCCTCCATCCGGTCAGGAGCCATGTCAGACTCGGAGTCTCAGCGTGTGTGACGTCGGAGGGTCTACACCGCAGGGGCTGAGACAGGAAACACGCAGGACTACACCATCACTGGGGCTAGGCATTCCCGGGGTCCCGAGGCTAACAAATGTCGTTCTGAGGGTGAACCAACCAACCCGGCACTTCCAGGACCAAGGGGCTTCCTTGGATGCAAGACCTTCGGTGTTCAAACTGGAACGGTCTCATGAAAAAGGAGACAAGCCGGTCACTCCAGTCAGAACTGGGATTCGAATTCATGTCAGCCTCACGCTGAAGGGGGTCTCAACGCTGGACAGTGCTCCCGTTCACAGGACAAGGGCTGCCTCGTGGGAAAACTGCTACCTCAGGTCTCACCGGAAACCTGGCTGCCCTGTGGTGCCCATGCATGGAGGTTTGCAGGTTCCGCCTTCTGCTAACAGGTACCCTGGGGTCCCCCAGGGGACTTCAGGGATCCATAGCCCCTCTGATAGGGTTGCCTGAAAAGAACGAATGGAGACTTCATTGGATGCTTAAAGCGATCCTTGAAATACTTAAGGCTAAGGACAGCGGTCCAAAGCCCTTTGCCCGTATCTCTGGGTTCAGTGGAATCGTGGGGCTGTATGGATGCCTCAGACCTGCTGGTCTCAAACAGGCTTATGTCCCAGCAGATAAGCAGACCCGCAGGGGGCAGTTCCCAGGGCATGGCAGGGGACACTGTCCTCACCCTGGTCCTGGGAGGAAAATGTCCCTTTTATCTAGTTGGAAGACATTTGTCAGGGTTGGCTTAGGGGACAGGACAGACAGCAAGGCAGTGAGCTTCAGTGTGTCCCCCAAACCGGAAGCCCACCCTGACTAGGATCTCTAAACGGGACGCACATAGGGCTGCGGTTATTTGGCTCATTGCAAACAGCATCGCTTCGTGACCGAAGGCGCCTGGTATGAACGCCTCCACGTGCGCGTTGATCAATGCCACCCGCGCGCTGGCTGAGCGCCGGGAACTCCGCTCCGTGTTCGGTGCAGCTAGAGCCCTGGCACCGTGGCGCTTGCCGCCTCGCAGAAAGGTAGGTAAAATAAAGGGAGAAAATGAATTATGGGCATTTCAAAAAGTTCTGGAACCTTCTCACATTGGCAAGTACAGCTATCATTTGGAAATTACAGATATCATGTATTAAGGGCCAGACATGGCACGTTCCTCAGTATACAAACGAGTCACCGAGGGCCACACAGCCAGTAAGCGGAGGTGCCGGGATCCACAGCCCATCTTGTCTGTGCGGTGAAACGAGGCAGAGACTTTGCTCATGTTCAGAACAAAACAAAGCAAAACAAACAGAAGTAAATAGATCGGCTAGAGCACTTTACAGTCTGCAAATGGCTGTTACTGCACAGCGGGCCTCTTTGTGAGGGGGTATTGTCATCACGTGTTACAGATGAGGAAACTGAGGCCCACGGCAATCAAGCGTCCTCCCTCCAGGTCCCGTGTGCCCCCGGACTCGGGTCTAGGCGTTCTTGATCCAATCTGTGTGCTTGTGCACTGAGCCAGAGCTGAACTCCAGGAAAGAACTCGGAAGGAGGGAAGTCCATTTTAGGTTTAAAATATTCCATCAGACGTTCTCGGCAAATGTTATGTGAAGGCCATTCAATACCGATTACAGTTTTTCTAAAGTACCCACTTGAAAAGAAAAAAAAATGAGAATTTTCAGGCAAAATATGTGCTTTTGTTCCCCTTCAGTCTGCAGCTGGGGGTGTCCCCAACCCCGCACAGCCCAGCAAGCACCCTGCAGGCTTGTTGCACCCACGGGGAAGGCGGCTGGGGTGGCCCCTGTGCAGCCCGGCCCCGGGGTGCAGGTAAGACCCCATCACTCATTCAACAGCCGCTAACCATGGCTGTCACTGCCCGCGGTGCCAGGCCCACAGCCCTGGTAGGACAGCCACGGCTCCTGCCCTCAGAACACACAGACTCCGGAGCAGGACAGGCGTGTGTGCACGCACACGGTCAACATGACAGCACAGGCGGTCACACAGCAGGTGCAGCGTGCTCTGGCAGCAGCGAGGGGAGGACCCCGGAAGGCTTCCCAGAGAAAGCGGCATTTGAATGGGGTCATGAAGAAAAGTGGGGGAGAAACAGTCCTTATAGGCAGAGACCAGCAGGGGTACCAGAGAGCAGGACAGTGCAAGGCAGCCCTGCTCCTTCCAGACATGGCTGGCCCCTTGGCACAAACATCAAGCTGCCAGCCTCCAGCGCAACCCGGCAAGCATTTGGTAAACACCCCCATTACAGGGCAGAGCTGGGTGAAGGGGAATCATGCCCACAGGAGCTCACGGTGTGGCCCCCAGAGCCATCTAACCTGCATTCAGATGTGCAAACCCTATTTGCACCATCGATGCTTGGCCCGGCCCCGGGGTGAGCAGGCCTCAGTGCTCCCAAACCAGAGGAGCGCTGCCCTGGAAGGCAACGCCCTCAGCACTCACCGCCGGTAAGCAAGGAGGAGGCCATGCTGTGCTGTCCCCAACACAGACCTCCTTCTGTTTCCCTCAGTGTACCTTGGACCCGACGACAGCGTTTCCACTGTGAGTCACTGACCAATATTTCTACTCCCTTTTCATAGCTGATGTCTGTTTAATGATTTGGTGATCAGAGGAAAGAAGTTGCTTTAGAAAAGAAGGACATTCCTTTCATTTGCACGGCATGGTCGGTTTCGAAAAGTGCTTCCCCATCTGTTCTCGCCCTCATCCCACCCAACTGTCACAAGCGCCTAATAAACTGCAAGAACTGTAACCTCCCCCCATTCTACAGACGAGGGAAAGGAGTCTCGGGAAGGCAGAGCAACTCAAGGTCACACAGCAGGTCTATGAGGAGACCGGAACGCACACCCACTCTTTCGAATTCCCTCCACCTGATCATTTCCCTCCACCGCACCACCTGCCTGCAACACAACAATATTACCCTCACTAGGACATGCATCCCCGATGACGAGCCGGTCAGATCACATCCCCTCCGGCGACATCACTACAGCATAAATTAAAAGCCCAATTAAAGAACACGGCCTTTTAGCTGGGACGTACCCGTGTCCCCGGAGGCCAGAGTACAAAAACAGAGTCCTACAAAGGCCCACGCACACGGCAGTCCATCCTGGAAGGGACCCAGAGACCTGCTTACGCGCAGACATACGCACGAGCCTCTGGAGCCCGATTCTTCACCGAACTTTGCCTCCCTTCTCCATCTTCTCCTGGGGGCCTGGCCCCCGCTGAGCTGGGGCTGGAACCGGGCCCAAACCTCTGCCCCATTCTCTGGCCTGCGGATGAGGTGAGCAGCTCACCACTCTGTGTGGACGGCCCAGGTGCCAATCGGCACTGACACATCTCTTCATAGCAAGAGTGTCCAACTCTGGTGGAAAGCAATGCCTCCCTCGTTCGGATGGAGGCTGAAGCCCAGTGGGGTCGCCTGGTGACGGCTGCAGCCCCGGGGGCTAGCCAAGGAGACAAGGGGTCTTATTCCATGCCACGCAGCCTTGCTATGCAGGGGACAGCTAGCAACGGGGTGAGGAGACAGGCAGGGGGCATCTGAACTGCTGGTGGATAACGTGATTTCTATTCCCACCCCACCCCCAATAGCCAAAGGCAATTCAGACAAACTCCAGGGACACCCCTGGGTACCGAAATGGCAAGTGACTACTTCCCTCCTCCAGGTGCTGGGTTTGACGCTGACTTCACAAATGAAGGGCTGGTGTGTACACAGGTCCCTCTCATGTCACCATGTCACAGCTGAGATGCAGCAACCTCCACCACCCCCCACTCCCCACCCCCACATACACGCACACACTGTCCCCACAGCGGGAATGGGACTCTGGATCAGCCTGGACCACACAGAACTGCTACTTCTGTCGCCTTCCTCCCAGCGTGGTCTTCTCAGGAACCTGGCCCAGATTCCAGGGCTCCGAGGACCGGCTCCCCCCGACCCGGGTCTGGAGGTGCTCCATCAGCCTCCATGGGGCACTTGTGCAGAGACCACCTCCTCAACTGGCGTCTCCCCACCTCTCACCTGGGATGTGCCCTCCTGCCCTCTCAAGCCCGGCCCAGATGGGCCGGGAGACTCCAGGGCAGACAGACTGGCAGAGATGGAAGGAGAGACACCCTGTTCCCCGGTGGAATCCCTGTTAAGTAATAGAAAGCCATCCAACTAGCAACCGGGCTTCCAGAAACGTCACTGCCACCACCGAGAGTTTTGCAGCCACCTACCCCGGAGCGCTCTCACCTACCTGTCTCCCGCTGCAGGGCTCCCCTCTGTGACTTCCTCAGGCCGCCGCTCCTGGGGTCCCCTCCGGTCACCCTCTGCAGCCGCCAACACTTGCAGGCGGTGTGCGGGCCGCGGGGTGCAGGCAACCCGGGAGCTGGGGCTCCGGCAGGTCCCCGCGGCGGCGAGGCTGCCTGCCTGGAGGAGGAGCGAGAGGATGCTGCCTTCGCTGCCGCCGCGGTGCTGATGCGGTTGCTATGGTTATGGAACTCCGCAGCTGCCCCCTCTCCGCGCAACAGCTGCCCGGCCGCGGCCTCCGGGCCACCCCGGCCCAGCGGGCCGGCTTGTCAACACGGTGCCGGGGATTCGCTGCCTCCACCGCAGACCGGGCACGACCCGGGGGCGGCGGCGCCCTGGCTCCCTCTGCTTCCCGCGCCTGGATGCAGCCAGACCCGGGCGCAGCGCGCAGCGCGCCCTCGCAGCCTGGAGAGCGCGCCCCGAGATGCCCGCCGCCCTCGCCGCGCGTCTGCCCGCGGGCACGCCGCCTGCTCCCCAGCCCCGGCCGCTGCAGGCGGCCACTCAGCCCCCGGGGCCTGGGCCGGGCCCAACGCCGCCCGCCTCCCAGCCCGGCCGTGAGCATGCTCAGACTCGGCGCTGGGGTCGCCGGCTGCCTTAGGAAGGTGGCAGGCTGGGATGCAGGGGCAAGTAAAGGGGCCTCTCCAGACGATTACCCCCCCCCACACACACACACACACACACATGCATGCACACCATGCCGGGAGAGGGGTCTTCAACTTTTAAGAGGGGCCCAGAGGCCCCCCAAGAAGATTCCTGAGTTAAAGCCCTAAGCAAGCTACACCCCAGTCAGCAGAGCCCTGTCCATCAACCAACCTCATCACTGGCTGGTCACCGGCTTCAAGCCAGAGGTCTGGCAGGGGAAGCCCCTGCCACTTCCCATGATGGGTGGCACCTAGTGAAAGGCAGAAATCACCCCCCACGGCGATCCCCCTTCCCAGAAAAGGACCCACCAGCCGTCAAATCACACAGATCAGAGACCTCAACGTCATTGTCTCCCCCACTCGTCTAATTACATGCCAGCGGGTTGCACCAGGTCAACGGCTTTGGCAACCCTGACCCTGGTGGGGGCCCCACAAGAGAAACAGGTGGACTCTTACCTGTTTTTGAGGTGAGCAGCAAGGACAGGGGGACCCGGGTTCTGACCCACGGGCAGAGACTAACCCAGCCAGGGTGATGGAAGGTGACGCCCAGCTAGAAGAGCTGAGCACCGAGCCTTCCCGCCGCGCATGGGGCCTCCCTGCCAAGCCACGTTCTGGGGGAGTGAGGGCACCTCCCGTTCGAGGCCACCGGGCCAAGCCTGTTCAGTCTGGGCGAGCAATCGCAGCAAAGGGGACCAGCATTTGCCAGCATCCCTGCAGAAGCCAGGACTTCAGTGGTGACATCCTGTGACAACAAGAAGCAACTGTCACCAAACGCTTATCAAGACGTTGCCTGCGCCAGGTAAGGGCAGGATGCTGGTCTCCCGTGCCCCCCGTGGGACTGTGTCAGCCCCCGTTGTCTCAGGAGAGACTTCACTCCCTGCTGATGGGTGGTGGGAGCGGGGGTCCTGACACCTGTCTCTTCTCCCTGGTGGTGTACCCGTTAAGACACAACTTGACCTCACTGTGTGTTCTGCACACGGGGGACGACCCTCAAATGTCTCCTAGGTTTGTGGTGAAGCGTCAACGGATGTAAACGGATTGACAAGGCAGAGCCACGCCTCGTGCAGAGTGAGGGCTATGCACATGTGAGCTTTTATCGTTTTTCAAATGTTGGAAGGGGTTGGAGAAATAGGAAGCGTGCTTGGGATGCTTTATCGGTTGTACTTTCTGCCCAAGTGGCCTCTGAAACTCCTCTTGGTGGGTAACGAACTGCCTGACCCACAGCAACTGTGATGGGGCAAAAAAAGAATAATAAACGAAGTTCTTATGCATGCCAGTGGATTTTAGAGTTTTTGTTTCCACAGCATTGAGTAGCTGATTCTGCCTCACAAGCAGAGAGACACAGACTTCCAATAGACCTCCTTCAACACACTCTGAGCAATATCAAGAAAGGTCTGTGCAGTGAATGACGGATGGAATTCCAGGCACAGGATTTGTGCTTACTTATCACACTTAATGATGTTCATTGCTTTCCTCAGGGGGAAAAGCTAGATTCACTGCAAAAAAAAAACAAAAAACAGTTAGATGCTAACACATAAATCATTTGTGTCTTTTAGAATGCCAGCAACTTTGAAAAAAATGAAAAGGCGGGGCCTATGGAGCTGAGAGTATGATGACATTAACAAATAAATGCCCTTTACGAAGTTATAAAACAACAGTACCATCCTTTCAGCTCCAGAAAGGAAATATATGTCGTTTATCTCCCCCAGTTTGAGTCGGCGAATCATTCAATTAAATGGCTGCCATCGTACCGCTTTGAGGACACATTCTTCCTTCTATAAAGGACGCAGGCTTGGGCACTGGCCAGGGCACTCTCTCGGCTCCTGATGGAAGTGTTGGGACTTCGAAGCTGGCTGTGTTTGCAGAATCTCCAGGCCCTGCTCCAAGGCCTCCCCCTGGTGAAGCGTAATGGGAAGAACTGCCCCTGAGCGTGGTTCATGCCTCTTTCCTCTGAGACTGTTTCCTCCTCTGCATAATAGGCTGCGAACTCCGCCCCTCGTGGGACGGCCTGGGGCATTAAGTGACCCCAGAGCGAGCGGGGCCACCGCCCGAGGCTGGTGTCTTTCCTCACTGGCAGCCTTGTACTGTCTACTCACAGCTTACCTTTGTTCTCGGGTTCCCCTGAGGGGATGTGGAAGGCTCGGTGACCAGGGCATAACCTTCTGAGAACGATGAAGTCAGGGGTCCCCCCGAACCTCGCTTCTGTTACTGAATCTCTAGCAGTGAGCACTCTGACCTCGCGAAAATCACTTGGACCCTCTGAACCTCAGTTTCCTCTTCTTTGCAATGAGCAGGACTTATAAGAAAATCCACAGAGGTCCCTTCCACTTTGCCAGGCTCTGGGTCACCTGCCCTGCACTTCATTCTGTCCCTGCCTGCGTGTCTTGCCTAAAAAAGAAAAAGCCTAACACAAACCTCAGCTCAAATATATTTCTCCTCTTGGGTTATCAATGCATCCTCCCTGAATTAAATGTACTTTCTACTATTTGAAGGGTATTTTCCATTATGAAATGGATCAAACAGATAAAATTATAGATATGAGGACTGTCCAGAAAAAATCCAGCCATTGTCCATATAAGAGCAGTTACATGGCTGGACACTTTCTGGACAGCCTTCATAGACATAAATACTGCTCACCGGGGAAGCGTTCATGTTCATACAAATAAACTGGGCACACCTCACCCAGGTTAAGTAAGGCCAGTGCCCAACTCTGAGCATTGACCCCTTGGCTTTCTTCCACTGGTTGACATTATTCTGAATTCTGTGTTATTAAATCCACACTTTCTTTATATTTTACCACATATATCTATCTACCTATGTCTTATGTGCTTTGGGTATTTTAGCAATAGGAATTAAATTATATGCGTTCTTCTGAGACCTATTTTCTGTTCTCATCACAGTTTTGAGAGTCAGTCATGTGGATGCAGGTAGTTGTATATTCTTCATTTTCATGCTGCATAATATTTCACTGAAGAATAAGTGGAACTCATTTAAGAAATCCTGCTGAGGGATACGTGGGTCACATTCTCTATGCGTGCGTGTGTGCATGACAGCCAATGGGGACACTATGAATATTCATGAGTTCGTGCATATTTAGGAATACCCATGTATGCATCACCTGGTAACCTGTGCTAGTTTTTCTCTCTATTCAGGAGGACCGTGGGTTACGAGCACACACACATTCCAATGTACTGGGCAGTGGCACATTATTTTGCAAAATGATTGCATCCTCCGGCACTCATTGTCTCTGACATAGAAACCAAAAATTGTGTTATCTGTGAAGAATGGTAGTCGTAATTCCTCCTTCTCATAGTTTATAGGAATTATTTAATTTCGTGTCACTGTTTTCCAGATGAGCCCTCCTTAAGAACACTGGGTGGAAGAAATGATGGCGAGCACCTTTGCCTCGGTCTTTATTTTGAAGAGATTGCTTTAAACATTCAATATTATGTGCACCGTTCCTTGTCTATGGATATTTATTAATTCCCAGTTTAACAAAGTTCTCTTTTACATGTTCATTACACAAGTTAAGTAATACATGGTTATTGCAGTTTTATCAACTATCTGTCCTGTGTCGATTAGGATTAGAAAGTGCCTTTTCACTTAGTAGAGTAAGTGATGTTAGTCATTCCACCATGTGAACTGGCATCTCCGGAACGAACCCCAGCTGGGCATGACGTGCCAGCTCGTTGTATATACTGTCCCCCTCGGACTGTCGTGTTCTAGTCAGGTGTGTTTCATTGCGCACATTAACGAGATTTGAACAGACATTTTCTTTGCCAACCTTGTTTGGTCTTCAGTCAAGGTTATGCCACCCTGTGAACATGCATTGCGCTGTGTCCAGGTTCTCACGTCTTTGAAATTTTTTGTGTAATATGAACCATATTGGTTCTTTCTGCTACTTAACCATGAAAGCGTTAAAAACAGGACAGAGCCTGTTTGTAAACAACCTTAAAGGGATAGAAAGGGGAGGGGGAGGCTCAGGGGAAGAGGAGGTGAGAACTATGCCTGGTCGGGGGTTAGACAGACCAAGGAGCTGGCGCCCTTCCTTGGGGACAGGATGGAAATAAAGGACGAGGGGACACATGTAGAGGTGACGGAAGGCTGGCAGGTGTCACAGAGCCCAGACCACCCCACAAACAGCCGTTTCCATATAAATGCTTCTTTGGGAGCTGAAGGGACTCCAATTAAGATGTGATGTCTAAAAGAAAGCGTTCCATCTCCTCCGATGTAAAAGTAATTTACTCACTTCCCACAGAAAGGATCCTTTTCATTTAAGTGGAGAAGAAGTCTTAATAATAGATGATTGCTTTATGAATATGAAAAGCGTATATTTGTTGCACAATCAACCGTTTAATTGATACATTCCAGCATCTCCCGCAGTGTGTGTGGAACAGATTTCAAACCAGTGACCGGCTGTTCCAACGCTTCTTCTAGAAAGCAAGAGGCCTGCTCTTCAGCCGAGGGTACAGGACATTTCAAACTCAAATCCTCCGTTACTTAGTAAGCACCTGCTGTGTGCAGAGACTGTTGCAGAGTTCACAGTCTTCAAGGAGATACTCCTCCCACAACAAAGCTCAAAATTCATGAGCTGAGTGCAGTCTACAATACAATGGACAAGGTGAGAGGTTGCTCATGGTGCTAAGAGAACGGTACAAATACAAGTTGTAAGAGCCCACCGAGGACGCCCACTCTAAACGTGCTCTTGTTAACTTCTCAGCACACCGCTGACGGCCTCTTCAGCTCTGTCTTTCATGAGAGACCGAGCCCAGCAAGGTGGGCTCACCTACCCTAAACAGACCTTGGAGAATGAAGAACAGACCCCTGTGGCTCCCAGTGACCCCTCACTGCTCTGTCCCATGCTGCCTCTCACGTGAGTTCCCAAGAAGAAACGCTCACAGGTGCCATGTAGGAGTTACCGCAGGGGTGAAGGAGAGGGCGGAGCAAGCAGGATGGTGAGCACAGGGAGGGGTCCCTGCGTTGGGCAGGTGGGCTGGCCGGGCCTGTGTCTGCACCTGGAAGGTGGATGGGAGTGAGCAGGGAGGGCCTTCACAGGCACCTATTGTTGGCAGGAAGCGCTGAGCCGAGCGAGATACTCTGAGGTCACATGCTCTCACGTGCACGTCTGACCTTGGACACTCAGCAGAGACTGGGAGGCGTACAAAGAATTAGAAGTTCAACTTGATTCTATTTTGAGAATTTTAGGAGTATTTGATGTTTGCATTTACATAAGCACTGTTTTACCTCCATAAACCAATCGAATAGAGTACCTTTAATTTAAGAGACTCTACAATCCAATTTATTAATAGCCTCTAGACATCAGGAGGCGTCACCCTCTCACATGATGATAATTAAAGGCCATTTTGTATTACAGACACATAGACCTACAGACAGGAGAGCTCTCAGCTTTCTTTGGAGCCACAGGCCAAGAGAGACAGACATACACTCACTCACCGATTCAGATCTGTTCTCTACCCAGACCAGTTCTCCTGCCCATTGGGCACAAAATCCTTAATTTGATCTGATTCCAAGTAAGCGCACAGACACACTAACAAGAAGACTACAAACTGGATTCTCTGACATCTCTCATCGGACCGAGAAGTGGTCTCCCTCCTCCATTGGTCCATTTACAAAGATCACCAAAGGGTCAAATCCTAAAAGGAAACTCCCCACCATTCCTGCCCCCGGCAGCCAGTCACTTCATCGGCTGTCGGTGAACCAACCAAGTAGAAGAGAGGAGAGTAACACGAAACAAAGGCTTTGGCAGAGTTACCTTGCGGCTTGGAATTCCCCCCTGCGAGCCGAGAAGAGATGCAGGGGATGCAGAGGGTCGCCGGCTTCTGCCCGGTGACTCCCTGAGCCACCTCAGTGGAAGGGATACTATTTTGACAAAGGCAAAATCCTTCCCTCACTCACACAAGTGCCATGGAAGCACGGGGCGGGCAGTTTAGGATGTAATTTATCAATCAAGCACACCAGTAACGTGTGACTATTAGTTCTATTCATTGTTTTAACGGTCCCATATACTCAGAAGGTACATGGCCAAGTCGTAACTTGCCTGGTGGTATCTGTCCTAAGTGTGGAATGTGGGCACGGCCTTAGGCATTCTCTATACGAAGTAATTTTATGGCACCCGTTCGATGGAAATGCAAAGCCCGAGTATGTGTGTGAGTGTATGGGGGGGTATGGAGGTGTGGGTGTGTGTAAGCACAACGTCCCAAGGTGATAGACCAGAGGTGGCACCTCATTGTACCAGTTTCAGCAGCTGCACACTGTGAGGAGACATATACAATTCTGTGAGAGTTTGGCGCTGAACTGCTAAATCCCTTGAGGTCTGTAGCTTTCGAGACTCCAAATAATCCATTTGTAAGAGAAAAGCATTCGTTCCTGGCTGTCTCCTCAATACAATGCCTGTCTCAAGACCAGGTAGCCAAGCGGTGGGGTGCTCCCTGTCGTCAGAGTTGACTTCAGGAGTTTCCCTTTCCCGCTGACTGGGCGCCCACGTACCTGGACTCGTCCACAGGTAGCCAGCGCCCTTCTCTGCTGACCAGGGGCACCCACGGCGCTCACTGCCTTTGCATTTCTGAGGCTAAACGAGAACCCTCGACTGATTCTTTGTAGAACAGTGGAGATGTGAATCAAGGTGCTTTCTCTGACTATGGCTCAGAAGTAGCTGAGGACCCCTCTTGCTTACAAAGCAAAACAATAAAAATTCCTGCCATACTTGACACCCACTGTCTGAGTCAAAAGTCATCAGGACAACGTAAAATAATCGAAGAAAATTTTTAAAATAACAATGCAACTAGATCAATCGGAATGCACTGGCCCATGTAACTGAAGTGCCATACGAAGCCAGTCCCAGACAAGACTGGATCCTGGCTCGGTTCTGTTCATGGCCACCTGATTACATTCACCAGAAACTGTCCCTGTCTAGTGGTAAACTGTCCGCATTAACACTGACAGGTTCGCGTTGTGTAGGGTAATGATGCTGTAACCTTTGTGGTTATCTTTTCTCCTGGACAGGAATGATTTGCATCATTACTAGAGAAAATTGACAAGTGGACAGAAAATGTCACATAGAAATGTCAAATTTCAAAAGGAAACAGAGATAAATTCCCCGAGATAATTAAATAATCCTTGGGTGCACTTGTTATGCACAACACCGCTTGTAACATCAGCAGCATCTGTTTCAAGTTCTGGGTGTGTTTTTCTTATCAAATATAATGTGACAACAGAGAAGTCTAGGAACAGTGAAAGGTAATAATAGAGGAAACTAGGGTGAAACAATAAGATTTTGTGCTAATCTGGTAGTGACCTTTATTTACTTTTTACTATAATAGCAAATTAATGTCAAGTGAGCAATGTATATATGCTGAGTAATTTATTACAAGATCAGTGAGTGTAGGCTGCAGGCTGATTACAAGGACAAATGGCAAATTCAACCTTTTTTGACAACGATCATGTACATGAGATAAACATCGTCTCTCGCACAAAAATTCTAACAATTATAGTTTCATAAAATACATTTTCATAGTTTAAAAGTTACAAGTCAACTGATCTAAGATCATTTTAAAACTAAATCTTGGAAGATTGCAGGAAGTTCGTTGTGGTATCAGCATATAAGCAGGAGTTACATTTTTAAGTTGCTAAGACACGGATGCCAACACACGCCATTGTATTGTAATGCCTACTTCAGCACCTAGCCCCCTGCCCAGCCCTCTAAGTGAACAGGTCTTGCCTAGCTGTCAAAATATGATTTCAAAAGACCGAAGAGTCTACCTTCTGCTATACGGTCTCTGAATTTGCTGAGAAAATACAAGCACATTTTGGATACATGGTTAGGAAATTCGACTCCCTGCCATTATTTCTAATCGGGTTTTTACCTGCTACTCCCTCTTTGTCCGTGTACAGATAATGCTTTTCAATTAAGCTGCTGCACTCTGTGAATGAAAATTGAGGCCCTGGGTTTGGCCAAAATGACCTCATAGACCAGCCCCTCTCCTTCTCTGAATGATGGTGGGTCCCGTCTCTGCTGGGTGGTTTGTGGTTCAATTTTCCCTTGGGAGCAACGGGCAGTTCGGGCTGAGTTTAAACACAGTGACTAAAGTGGAAAATTGGCACAATTAGCCCAGTCATTTGGGCTAAGAGGAAAACAATAATTGAGTGGACTGTAAGGCATGTGTCAGCAGACATGTACAAACGGACTATGTTGATTAATCAAACTCATCATCCTAATGATTTATTTTATGGATTCTTTCTAGCAGGCTCTGTAGCCAGAGATGTTATTGCACGTGACTCGGGGGTCAATTCAAGGTTTATTTGCTCAGGAATAGACCGCAGGGGGACCTCTGCTCCGTTTTCAGCTGAGGGGCAGGGAGGTGACTTAGTTTGGACAGACCCCACTGCCTGCCCAGCTCCCCTCTTCCCATGGGACGGCGCTCGGGGCCATCTCTGTACCCCTTCTCCTTGCTCTGTTGAACGGCGGGCACCGTGCAGACATTCCAGGTCATCACGAGGAGAAGGTGAGATCGTTCACGTAAAGCACGGTACCCACGTCAAGCAGGTCCCAGTAAACGCGCTCCCCCATCCTGTCCCGTCTGCGTGGCTCAGGGCGAGGCTCAGAGAGGGGAGCGTGAGGCTGTGGGGTGGGGTGAGAGGCATCCCCCAAACGTCCTGGAATTGAGGAAGCCTTCAAGGACTTGTCAGCAGTGTCACATGCCCCAGCGCAGACCCACCGAGTCAGGTTCCCTGCGGGATGGGAATTGTACAGCTGACAATTCAGACGAGCTTGTGTGTGTCCTTTGCAGAACTATTTCTGCAGACAAACCTGAACTGGAAGTGGCCGAAGCTCTGGCTGTAGTGAGTGTGTGTGTGCGTGCATGTGTGTGTGTGTGTATGTGTGTGTACAGTTATGTGTGGGTGTGTATGTGTGCAGAGCTGTGTGTGTGAGTTGTGAGTGTGTGTGGAGAGTTATATGTGTATGAGTAGATTGTGAGTGTATATGTGTGTAATTATCTGTGTGTATGAATTTTAGTAGTCTGTGTGTGTGTGTGTGTGTGTGTGTGAGTGTGTATGGGTTGAGCTACCTTCTATGACAAGTCAAACAATAATTAATGGAGTAATTCTACTGTAAAGTGCTGGACTAATCTGCGTTGAATTATTCAATGTTATAATCATACTAGCCTCAGGCTTGGGATACCAGCAGAGACATTCAATGTGGTTTTTAAAAGCTCTTTTGGATTTTATACCGGAATGCTCCCCAATAGCAGCAGAATTAGAACACACGGGACTTGTCTCCGTGCGTCTCATGGCGTATTGCCGCTTCCATTTAATGCTGTGTGAAGACGGCCGCGTGGTCCGTGCCCAGAAGGGTCCCCATCCGGGGCCGTGGTGAGGACGGGTCGATGGTGAGGGAGGCGCTGCTCAGGCTCAGCTCCTGACAGATGTGGGCGCGGCCCCAGCGACAAACCCCCACGACTCCATTTAAAAGCTTCCCGTGTAAAACCCACAGACTCATTCCCTCAAGAAGCAAGCAAACGACGACGAAAACCCACCAAGAACAGCCGGAGAGCAACAGCTCTTAACATCGTCGGAGGGTTGGACTCCAGAAGCTGAAGCATAACCAGGCTGACCGGACGTCCCGCTTTAACCGGGACAGAACACGGCGGCCCCGTCCCATTTAAAACGGGACGTCTGATCAGCCTAGACATAAATGAGGGCCGTCCTTGGCTGCCTCGAGAGATGCTCAGTGTCCTCCGTGACCTTTCAGCGGTCACAGGGCCCCCGGGATGGTGAATGTGGCAGGGGCCAGCTGGCACGAGGAAAGGGCAGCAGCTTTGCAACTGGTGGGTCTGGACTCTGGTACCAAGCGTGCCCCTTACGGCCCATGTGACCCTGTGCGGGCCACGTCGCCTCTCTCAGCCTTGGTTTCCTATTCTATAAAGTGGGGACGCAGCCTGCTCTGAGGGCCGGTGACATTAATGAGTGGGTACCCAGCTGAGTGCCTAACCTAAAGCAGACACGGGGAGGCGTCCTACTGAGCAAATCTCTTTCTCAGTGTGACGGGAGCTCCAGGATCCCTAAGGGACTCAGACCCTAGACCCCTGACATCGGCGTAGACTGCGATCCAGTGATACTCTTCCCCGTGAGGCTCCAAGTCACGCTAACGTGTGACACTGACATGTTCTACAGGTGTCTGTCCACAGCCGAGCGCATCTCCACTGCTCATGGGAAGTGGGCGCTCACAGCCCAGGTCATGACAGGGATCCAAGCTGATGGCAAGATGGCAAGAAAGGCCCCCAGCCCAGCAGGTGACACTCCACGGAGCACTGCTGGAGCATGGCACACCTTCACACAGCTGTCACCGTGCTAAGCACTCAACCCTTTAAAACAGGGTAGGATGCATTCTTTATATGGGGAGAGGAAGGTGGATAAATAAATGAAGGAAGGGGGGAAAAATGAGTAAGACAAATTTAGATTCAAATCCTGGTCCTTGCAATTAGCTTAACGGCTCTGTCACTTATCTTCTGTGAGTGTCGCTCTGAGTCCTCCGTATACATGGTGGCTGTTGGCATCTAGTGAGGTCCCTGTCAGTACCGCTTGGCACGGGACCTGGGGCATGAGCAAGACTCACAAGGAGGTAGTTACCGTGGTATGAAAAGATGGGCAACCCCACAGGGGTCCTGTGACTCCAATGAGAGAATATGCGGTGACAACGGATGACTATCCTGGCTCTCGGTGCTGCTGAGTCTGTGGCAGGAAGTAGATCTATGTTCTTGGTCAAGAGCACACGCATTTCTGTGAGGAAACCAAGTTAGAGGGCGGTGAAGGAAACATTTCGGGCACGCATCGTCACAGGCAGCGCTGCGAGGCTCCTGCTTTGTTCCATTCCAAACGTCATTTCTAGTCATTGAAAAGGATTTGGAAATTACATCGAAGTGGGAAGAAGAAAATAAAATTACTCACCTACCAGCCAGACACACTCTGTTAAGACTGTAATACGTTTGCCTTTGTGCTTTGATTTTGCTCCTCATGGGTTTTAATGAGAAACTGTAGCATTTATTTTTTTTTTTACCCAGCAGTGTCAAGACGATCTCTAAGCCTTAGCATCTTACATCTTGCTCACGTCTCGTTCTAAGATAAACATTTCCCCCCCCTCGCTTCGGCCGGTGGACATAGCTTTCCCGCCTGCGGAATACTCGGCGGTGCGAGCCCGTTTCTCTCAGTCACCACCACCAGGGAGCCCCCACTTTTCTCTGCTCTCAGCCATGGGCTGCACATCTTGGCACATAAAGGTTTTGGGGGGGTTTTCACCCAAATTTAGATGATCCTTTGCATCTGATCAGCATTGTGTTGTTTGTGAAGCTGGGTCCTTTTACGCCATCATTTGAGATCCATTTACTGCCGGGCACTGCTCCAGGTGCTAGGGACCCGCGCTCCTGGACGGTAATGGTTTCTGGAGAGGTTGGAGGCGACCTCCCAGCAGCCATCACGTGCCCCACCTACTGTCACAGGGTTAGGAACGAGGAGCTTGGAGATTCTGCTGACATACTTGTGTGTGGCAGCAAGACACTGAACGGGCTTATTGGGGATATGGGTGCCTGCTGCCTTCCCATCCCCCACCCCGCGTCCATGGGTTTCTGTGTGCTTCTCTCTCCTCCCCCTGGGCTGTGAGCTCATTGGGCCTGACACGCAGTCCTACCGCCCCTCTGTTCCCGGGCTCAGTCCCCAAGATGCGGTATCATGGGAAGCTCCACAGTGCTGTCTTCTCTTCTTCCGAGGGTCTGTTATATTAATAATAAGGGTGCCGCCATTCATCTACGGTCAGCAAGCCTGGCTGTGACTATGTCACCAATGGCCCAACCCGTCCAAGAATCTGCTGTCCCCAGTGGGAGGTGCCCTGGGGGACCAAGCTGCATGCCCTGGGTGGGGGCAGCCCAGAAGGTAGGAGGCGGGGGTCAGGGATGAGCCCCCGTGACACAGCAGGCAAGGGGAGCCGGGTTCCATGAGGACAGTGGGGGGCTTCCCATCCTGCCCTGGAATTGTGGGCTTTTCTCTGTGTCTAATGAGAACAGTCCGTCTCCGCTCTGACTAATGCCTTCCATTAGAGTTCTGGCATGGCCCCGCGGAGACGCCACCAGGCTGGGCTGTCATTTCCTAAAAGCCAGGAACTGCTTTGTCATTCGGAACTTTCCCTGGATCCTGCCCCAGAATTCCAAGGCAAACCTAGGGAGGCAGGCCCGAAACCAAGCCCTCTCTCTGCCTCTGCAGCGGGCTGTGGCCTTGGCAACACGCCTCATCCCCCCGAACTTCCAAGTCTTCTTCTGGAAAACGGGGGTGATAGCCCCTGTCCGGCTTGCTTCCCAAGTTCACTGTTAACATCAGATTTTGAAACAGCAAACAGAAACGACCGCTAGAGTGTACTCGTCCCTCAGGACGCACCAGGCCCTACACAGGACATTGGACCCTCCGCATCACATTTGGCACTTGCGACAATCCTGCAAGATGGGACCCCCAAAGAGGGCCATGCCCCAATGCCTTAAACCTGTGAATATGCGGAGATTGCCTGGCAAATGGAGAGTTCAAGTTGCAGAGGGATTGTGGTTGTTCGTGAGCTGACCTTGATCGAGGGAGCTGACCCAGCTGGGCCCAGTGGACTCCCCAGCGCTCTTAACTGGGGATGGCTCAGGAGGTTAGCACCAGGGCAGCTGGGTCAGAGTGATGGGCCGTACCGGGCCTCCCTCCACCTGCAGCCTCGGGCCTTGAAGCGGTCCAGTGGGGCCCTGAGCCAAATAATGCTGGCAGCCAGGAGACCAGTTTCCCATAGGACCCCCAGAACTAACAGCCGCAGCCTGTGGGGCCCTTGACCTGAACCCGGGAGATCTAGGCGTGGCTTCTAACCTACACAAGTGGAAGATACTAAACGTGGGTGGTTAAGGCACTAAACCTGAGGCAATCTGCTACGAAAGCCATAGAAAACAATACACTGTGGTTTTTACTTTTCTGTGTGTAACATGAAGAAACTGAGAATCGAAACCATTGTTTTTTCCATGGTCTGTCAGCTAGAACTAACTGAACTCTGTGCTCCTAACTCGGTCTCTATCCATGCGGGGTGAGTATTGATGGTGCATGTGCCACGAGAGGGGCAAACTCAGGGGTTGTGAACTAAAACAGTCCTGGCTCCTCACTCCGGCAGAACCCACTTGCGAGCCAGGCCGGGCCGGCCCAGGCAGCTGACCTTCCGGGTCCCAACACACTGAGCACAGGCTGGGGGGCCTTGCTCCTGAGAACAGGGGCCGGCCCTGAGGCAGACAGAGCCCCAGGGGGATGTTTATAGACCTGCTAACTTGCTCCAGAGTCAAATTCATCAGAGACGTACCAGGGGAGGAGGGAGGTATTTTTCATTTCTCAAGTTCATGAACAAATGGCTTTCCTGTTCATTATGCATTGGCTTTTGAAGTTTAATGAATAGCTCAGGGACAATCACTAAATTTTGGTATTTATAGAAAAATCAGTACCTGCCAGATGCATTATGCATCAAGTACTCAAGCATCAGCTTATTATGTATAATGAATTTCACTTACTACCTTGTCTGATATTTATCAACTTTAAATTTTTAATGAACAAAAAGCGATGAATTCATTAAGAACGCCCTCACCCTTCACTCTCCTTTAGATTTATTCTTTTGTGGGAAACATGAGTTATCAAGAGTTGGCATTGCCTTTTATGTTCTAAATTTGTTTGCTTCCAGGAGAACTAATCTTTCCTTTGACTCATCAACTTTCCCCCCATTCATTTCTTCTTCTGCTGGGAAATTAGTATCTTTCCTCCTCTTCTCTCCAGAAAGAAAATTATGGATCTTGTGTTTAATGCTAATGTAAACAGTCAGAAGAAAAGACTTTTTACCTTGTGGTAGCTTAAAACCAGTAGCAAAACTATAAGAAAAAGAATAAAACTCTGTCTCAAAGGCCCTCACCCATTCTCATGTCTACAACTACAGACGTTTGAAGAGAATAAACTTAGAGATACTTTCAAAAGAAGAAGAAAAAAATTGGTAGAACCCAACAGGAGTCTCTTGATGCATCATTTTTATAATGATCGTCTTTGTTTTAGGGAGCAGCCGAACAACACATGCTGGAGACAGAAACGTGACATCATTTCACCAGCTGTGATCTGTGAAAAATCCCCCTGCCCACAGGAAGGTGGTTTTCCTTAGCATCTGAGTCAAGTTCAGTGGTGCGTGGAGTCACGTTCGGCTATTGCGGCCACCTTCATTAAGTCACTAAGGCTCATGCTAGTCATCTTCACGCTTCCTTCCCATGTGTGACTTGAGGTTCCCTTCCCCCCACCACCTGAGCAAGCTAACGGGTGATTACTTGGAAGGGGGGCTTTCTTTTCTGATGGAAAGAGAAGAGAACGTGGAAGTCTCCTCTCACCTCCTTCTTCCCAGTCTTAGCCCCTGACTTGGAGGACAAGCGTGGACAGGAGGGAGCTCCATCCACACTTGCCTGTGGTAAGGGTGATGATGGGCACAATGGCTTCACCACGCTCCTTCTGCAAGGGACTCCCTCCCAACCAGGCCATGACTCCCTGCTGACCTCTGAAGGCGGACCCTCAGGATGCACTCCATTCCCCTGCAGGCACAACTTAGCTCCACGTGTGGGGGTCCTCAGCCAGCCCAAACCCCAATCTCACAGCATCATGGACCCAAACCCTGGTGCCAGCACATGGGAGTGGAAACATGAGCAAAGTGGTCCTCTCTCCTCTGCATGAACGTGCTACCAGGCCAACCTTCTCCAAAGCTCTGTTGCCTGTTCCAAGTAGATCAGCCAGGTCAGCAAGCCCAGGAAAGACGGGGATTCAAGCTGGGGCAACAACGCAGTCGCTCCTCTTATAGAACCTCCACATTTGTCCACAGTTTCATGAGTGGCTCTTCAGGGGCCTCCATCTTTGGGGTGTAGTTGAAGAGAAACTACTGTGCCCTACAGCCATGCCCTTTACAAAAGACTTGGCATGACCCACAGGGAGGTGGCGTCTGCCCTCCACCCCTTGAACATGGGCTGATCTTGCAACTGGCTTTGACCAACAGAATGAGGTGGAAGTGATGTGCTACCTCTGAGCCTGGCCCTTAAGAGACTGTGGGCACTGTCGCTCACTCTTGGAATTCTCCCCAGCACTTAATTAGCAGCTAGCAATTCTATTGGTATTTATGTAAATACTTATCTGCCCCTTCCAAATGGGTCGTAAATCTCTTGAGAACAGGAACCTTGCCTCTTCTGTTCTTCACTGGGTGCTCAGCTCCCAGTACAGTGTCTGGCCATCGGTGGCTCTCAAAAGTATTTCTTCTGGGGACCAAAGAGGAATTTCTGGAAGGAAGATGCCCAAAGGCAGTATTTTAGCAGTGAAATGGCTGCTGTGAGTCTCTGCCATGGATTGAAAGGCATCGGCCACTCCTGCCATCCCTTTCCCAGCTGAGCGCTTCGGCAGAGCCAGTTCCTCTGATAAAACGCACTGTGTTCAAATCATGTGTATTTGCGTTTCTCTGATGAGACAGAGGGAGGGTTTGAGCCACATCTGAATCGGTCCGGTGGAGAACCAAAGCTGAAACCTGGAACGCCATGTCGGTCTCACCTAGGAATCTGCAGAGATGCTCCATCCACTGTCTGGATTGCACAGTGGTGAATGCGACACCGTTCCTGACCCTGAAGAATTTCTACTCCGGTCAGACCTCACCCTTATGAGCGCCGTGAGCTTTCACCATCAAGGGTCTCCAAGACTGAGCTCCTCCCAGTGTTGTGCCCACCACAAGGGGCAGCGTGGGTCACAGACATACCACTGAAGCAGAAGTCAAAGGGTCTGAATGCCGACCTCCAGGCGTGCACAGACCAGCACCCTCCCCACTGGGGGGCTCAGTCTGGGAACCTCCACTCCCCATGGGGTGACTTGAATGAGGTAGAGGAATCATGGAGGGGTGGTTTCCTCTACGTTCCCACCTGATATGCTAGTCATTCCTCCCCCAGAGCCACACTGTGACCACCCTAGAGAGCAGAATCATCAACACAGAAAGAACGCATGTGGCAGAGGTGGAAGAGTCATTCAGAGAGACTTGCTAATCAATACTGGTATCTGTGGCAGGATTTGCTTCTTTAATGGGAGGTGCAAAGAAGGTGGTGAGATCAGGGTCATGAACCATTAAATACTTCTTTTCTCTCAAGCAGGATGCAACACGCGTTTCAGTGACCGGCTAACATTTGAGGGGATAGAAAGGATAGAAACTTCCACAGTTGCTAGGCAGCCCGAAGACTTTGCCAAAAAATATATATTAAGGCCTGATGGTTAGTCTTTTCTAATATTACTTCTTTCCACCCCGCAGGGCAGAGTTATTAGCAATTATGAAGTCCGGTCATGTGGAAAAAGGTCAACAATGAACAGATTTGTAAATGCTGTTTCAAGGTGTTCCCCTCACTAAACCCATAAAAGCTCCCAACTAGTACCTAATGTATTCATCCAATTTGAGAGTCAATTAATACCCACTGAGTGCTATCTGTGAGGCGTGGGGCCGGACACTTGAACTTGGGTTGTATTTATTTCATGCTTACCCACATCCTTTGAGACAGAAATTAGCGGACCATTTGCCAAGGAAGCAACTGAGGCCCAGAGAAACAAATCCACCTGCTGAAGGCTCACGGTTCTTTGTGCCCCCGTCCCTACACGTCTCAGAAAACATTTACTGAAGTGAGTAAAATGTGAGGAGTGCTGACCTCCACAATCTATGTGGGTAATAGCTATTGTCCCAACAACAGCAGAACTTAGATATTGGCCCTCCAGGAGCACAGTAAACCATCGGCTGACCTGCTTTAAGACGAATGAATCAAGACACTGCCGACGCAGTAGAAATGGCTCGCCACAGAGGAATTGTTTTCTTTGGTGTCTTTCAGGGTTTCTTTCTTTGTTATCCTATTAGCAGAGCTACTGCAGGGAAAAGACACAAACTCGCCTATTCTGTCCTCATGATCAACAAGGACTCTATCACATTCTTCTGCGTGTCCTCCAGAGCACCCTGGAGGGTTAATCTCTGTTCCCAGCTCTCCCAGGCCTCGGATTCTTAAACCAGCGCTTCCTGTATGAGGGCCCCTTGGCAAAATCAAACAGCCTTATGCTCAGGGACCCACTGGCTGAGGAGATCAAAGTCTCCTACCGCTTAACCTCTGCCTGGCAGTAAACCAATGGACAGTGAAGACACGTTTTGAACTAACTATTAATAATTAAATCAATATTTGTTGAACAAATCCATTCTGTAATCATTTCCAGCCCATCTTTCTAGGTGATATGCATTGTGGCGGCACTTACACGTTTGAGGTGACTGATACCGTGGGAAACACTTTGAGCATAGAGTGAATTTCATACTTGCTCCTGAGGGTTTCTGTCCAGGAGAACCTTGGCCGACACGGAACACTGCACCCTGCGGGACCAGGACATGCAGGAAGACCTGGGAGGGACAGCCGTGGGCTGCCTCAGTCACCCAGGTGCTAGGAGCCACACCCACCCATGGGGGGCTACACCCCACCTCATCAGGCAGCCCTCCTGCCCTGACTCCCCAATAACTCGCAAGCTGTAACCTGCACTCATACGCAAACTCCAGGACTTCTGCACGGTAAAGCCCCTATACATCCCTTAACCACTTTTCAGACATAAAACAGTGCTACCGTTCTGATTCAGTTTCTTTTTTCTGAATGTGTGCATCACCGATCAATTTTTTTAAGTGTTGTGACCCTAACCTCAGTTTCCCATAAATCTTGTGGTTTTTATCCCACAATTGTAAGCAGCACAATGATTGCTGGAATATATACATTGCATTAGAGAAGAACTAACATACCCATATGTATGAAGTATATTAATTCTTCAGCCAACTTGACCTCTCTGTAAGCCATGGATCAGGCGTGCTAGACACGGCAGTCTGTAAATGACAGACTGGTGATTTGTTTTGGTCCCATTTCTGAGTCAGGGACCTTGTACACTCAAGGTTACACCTCAGAAGCCTGACACCGACCGCCCCGGACATTAGGGGGTTGCTAATGCCCACGCCAACCTTCAGAGCAGTTCCTCCTCCCACAGGTGACGAGTCTCCACTGTCAAGAGAGTAAAAGAGACCCTCAGACCCATGAGAAAACACTTGCTGACATCAGACACCCACAGACCTCAACAGGAAAACTCTGCCATAGAAGCCAAATGCTGTCACTTAGACGCCACTGGAAACGTGCAGACAAACGTGAACGCCGCCCCTGACGATGATGGATGCGGTTTACAGAAGGCAGTGCTCCAGGCGGGCCAGGACATGCTCATGTGGTTCTGAAGTTCAACGTGGCCCTGGTTCAGACGTCCTGGGATTGTTGCTGAAAGGACAGCTCTGGAGGGAGCCAGCCTCTCCTCACTCCCCCTGCACCAGAGAATGTCCCCAAGGCTGGACCAAGGACAACTCCAGGCCAGATTCCTCAGCAGGGACCTTAATAGGACACTTAACCCCTCCACTCACACGGAAATACCCCTCAGTCCTTACAACAGGGGCTGGCGGAGCGGGTGATGGCGTTTCTGAAGCGGCAGAGGTGATAATGAGCCCTGAGGGGAAACAGAAGCATTAACCGTGACGCACACCGCAAAGTGAAGCTGGGACAAGTAGTTCTTGAACATCCTGATTAGATTTTAATCCTGTTGCCGCAGCACCCCCAGGTAATGGATTGACACATACGTACATGTGCTATTTATCTTCTTACAAAACGTTCGCCTGGGGAACTGCACTTACGTGGGGCCCGGGCAGGCTGGGGGCTGAAGTCACACCGGCAAGAGGCAAGGCACGAAGTCCCGACTCCCGGGGCTGGCGTGAGCACGCACGACGTTGCTGCAGGCGACCTCGGGGGTCGTTCCCCCAGCACACTCTAACTCTGCCTGTCACCGGCCGGTGACCGAATCTCCACCTCGGGCCTGGCGTCCCTCCCAGGTCCCTGTTCTCATCGCTCCTGCGTGCCCGCTCAGGATGCCTGCTCACCTCCTCTCCCGTCTTCTCCAGTGGTTTCCTTAACTCAAAACCCCCTCACAGCCTCTCGCTGGGGGGAGTCAGCAGTCCGTTTCCTTCAGTGAATAGCCGTTTTGCTGCAACATGTCACTTAGCGTAACACAGAGATAACTCAGATGCGGATACACGCTTCGTGTGTACACGTAAGTTGGGTATAGTTGGGTATATCAGCGTATTTGTGGATGGATACAGAGACGCACAGATGGGGCACATCCATCCCACGCTCTTCTCGGCTCCGCCTCCCAGTGAAGTTCCTCCAGGTGTCCTCTGATGTCTCAATGCTGTCACTCGTGCTGCGTCCCCAGCCAACGAGGTCAGGCACTCAGACACACCGCGGCTCTTGCAAGTGGCCCTGACCCACGTTCTGCGAAGGGATCCCCGTCAGAGGGGGCGTCTCACGCCCGGCGGGGCGCCCGCGGCTCGTCCTGCAGCCGTTGTCTCATCGGGCTCCTGTCCACATCACACAACCTCCGCTCCCCGGACGCAGGACGGAATGCACAACCGAAGCCTCCCCAGCGCGGTGTCCGATGTAAGAGGCGCTGGACGTGCCCCAGGAGCAGAGACGAAGACGGGGGACAAGCCGGGACCCCTGTGTGTGTCTGGACTCGACGGCTCGCTGAGAGTCACCTCCCCTCCCCAGTGGCTTTGTTCTCACCTATAAACTGAGGCTCGAGATGCCCCACGGCGGCCGTGAGAACCAGTGGGCACAATGACTGGCAGACGATGCTGCGCTTGTTTTCATTCTTATTGTAGAGTCTTCCACGATATCTACGGAGTTCCCTCTCTCCTGGCACTAAGGACATTGAGTGGCAAGGCTCTGCTCCGCGTGGGTCTGTCTCCCTGTATGACGCCCAGTTTGGAGCTCATTATGCAGCTGTCTCTCTAGCCTGTGACCTCCGCGTGCCCCCGGGCCTCGCCCTCCCCCACGGCCTGGGTCTGAAGCGCTGAACTCGGGAATGGACACGTGTCCGTGTCCATCATGTCCCTGCCCGCAGGCCACCGCAGACGACTACAGGGAGCATTCTGGAGGGAACCGAGGTGAGACTGGGCCTGACCCCCTCACCAACGTCTCCATAGCAACATCTTGTCCTGTGACACACAGAGGACCTTGGCTAATTATGCAGGCAAAGGGCAAGCTGTCCAGCTGAGGCCTCCTTGTCAGCACGCCTCCGGGGACAGGGCCGGCGACCTCGTTCCCCTCCGTCCCTGACCTCGGGGTCACAGAGGTGGAGAACCTCGGGGTGGGGTGGGCAGGGTGAAGAAACGAGAAGCTGGGCTGCAAACGGTCTGAGCAGCTACCACTTTGTTTCTGGCACCTTTTCGGGCCGATGAGAGAAGTGTGCGCCCCTTACCCCCTGCTCTGTCCCTTCCCCAGTAACCTGATGATGACGCAGAGATAGGAAAGGACTCCTCACGTGGGCCTGAGCACAAGGAAATCAGATTTACTGAGCACCAGTCCGCGCCGGCGTGTCTCACACACACACACACACACATGCTCACACAGCTTGACAGAGGAGGGACGTGGAGGCAGATGCCCCTCGATGAGGAGGACACAGCCACTGGACCCCCTGCTTTACCATCAAGGTGAGCGCAGGCGACAGTGAGGAGCTCGCAGGACTCCTGTGTGCACCTCAGACGCCAGGTAGACACGCCCCGGCCTTCTAGCCCGGGCCTCCCCATCTGTGGCCCAGACACAGGGGCCCGCGGAGCCACCGCCACCCCAGCCACATGGTTTGACTTCAGCGAGCTGGGAGCACCGAGGTGGCCGCGTCAGCGCCCCGGGGTGGTCCCGTGTTCTCCGGGTGCGCTTTGTACCAGGAGCATACCCCTCAGCCCTCATGTCCACACATTCGCCTCCTGCTCCCCTCGCTCCCCGCAGGGGGGTGGCGATTTGGAGCAAAGTCCTCGCTGCGTGGCCTCTGGGCACGACCGAGACCAGAAGCCCACTGACTCGCTCTCTAAAGGTGTCCTTTCGAGGAAAGAGGTGAAGTTGGCAGGTGTTGGGTCCGGGATTCATAGCACCGAGGGTCTCCTGCAAACGGGCGGCTGCGCAGTGGGTGGGCCGTGAGGACGACCGAGAGGCAGCCCGCACCCACGCGTCAAGTCCTCCCAGCTTTAGAGGAGAGGGAAGGAAACTCGCAAAGCATTATCATACAAAGTAATAACAATTAATAATAATAACATTCATACTAATCTGACCAGCCGGCAACATCTGTTGATTTTCATAACACTGAGTTCTCCAAAAAAAAATAAAACACAAACAAATAATGAACAAAAGAAAGAAGAAAAGAAACACATGGCTGAAATGTTCTAAGACCTCTGGCTTCTTCAGGCTCTGAGTTCAAGTTTCAGAAATCCACCACAATCTCCTGGTGTTCCAGAACCTTCTAGCGGCCCTTCACAGTCCCCGGGCGGGCAGCAAGGCTGGCGAAGTAGGCACACTGCGAGGGGTCGCACTGGCCGGGGGGGCCGGGGGGGCCCGGGATCCCAGGGTGTCCGGCTGGTCCAGTCTCCCCTTGAGGGCCGGGACTCCCTGGGAGCCCATCTTTAGCATAGCCAGGTGCCCCGGGTTGACCTGGCCCAAGGAGAAAAGAGACAGAAGGTGGTCAAAGTCCCTTCTGGCGCAGAGGAGCCCTGTTCTGACTGCTTCCATCCCGTACAAGCTGAGGACTCAAAACACCCTCAGAGCAGACAGCCCCCAGCCCGGGCACCGGGCCCGGAATGACCAGAATGGCCACGAGGACACCGGGCCACAGGAACGCGTGGAGATGCAGGAAAAGGGGTTGTCTTAACTGTCTGGACTAGGACCGTGGTCAGAGTGCCGTGAGAGAGGAGCGAGCAAAGGTAGATCGAGGCCGGGTAGGGAACACGTGCTCCGTTATGACAAAGATGAGCACCCAGACCTCCCACGTTCCTCCGTGGTTCTAGGAGATGCATCTGAATGGGGAGTGGGGCATGGACTCCACACCATTACCCATCAGCCCCATTCACAAGGATGTAAATAGGACGAAGGCACCTGACAAGTAGACCAGACAGACCCAGAAAGTACTTCCTACAGACACATTTCTACACCTCCGTTCAGGAAGCATCGTAATGCCATCCACCGTCTATCTCCCCTTTTTGCTTTGGCACCTGGGAGGCTCACAGCAAGTGCGGTAGTTAACCTTAGCTATGACGTTCCTTCCTAAGTCTGCATAATGCTAGAAAATGGGAGTCCCCTTGTAAAATCAACAAAAAGTCGGGTTTTTTCCATTAAAAAGATCTTTAGACATTTCGTGAGTTCTGAAAGTCATGACGCTTTGGTAGTATAATAGTTGTTGACTCTACAGTCCCGTCTAGACCAAGTTTTGAGAGCAGCAGCGTTACTCATCCCTGTAGCCGGGGACTCGTGGAGTGGGTCGTTCTCCCAACCTCACGTGGCTACGGTGACTTCCCCCTTCCACGTGGCTTCTGGCCTGCCTTCTCGTCTGTACTTGCGATTGCCTTATTTTAGACCATTCAATTATAAGCTATTGGAGAGCGGGCGAGACGTCAACAGTATCGATAATGCATTTCTAGTTATCTTCCCAAATAAGAATAACAATACCGGCCCACTGTAGGACATCTGGAAAAGCAAGACGAAATAAGCACTAAAATCCAAATTACCTCTAGGCCTAACATTCAGAAATGACCTCCGGTAATCGCATATGAGTAAACTAGAATTAAATGAGATGAAGTTCCAAAGCAACTCAGTCTAAGTGCTTGTCCCTTCTACTCCCATACCTCATCTTAGCACGTGGTACTTCTTTATCACCACAGAGCCCCCAGGTAGGAGGAATGACCTGTCCAGGTTTTAAAACCAGAAGTCCCTGGTCCTGGGGACAGGCCACCCAGCCTTCCCCAAACTGTGTCCTGAGAAATGGTAATGGGGTATGAACACGTGCAGAGAAGGGGTCCACACCGCAGGGAGTCTGGGAACATGGTGGTTTCTTCACTGCACGCTTCCTTAGTACAGATAAGTAGCTAATGGGCCGCAGGAATGACTACCACGAGCACTGCCCACGTAACCCCGGTCACGTTTCCCCAGGACCACCAGACAGGATGTGTAGTTGTCCAGCTACACCTTCAAGAACGCACGGAACGTTCTACAGTTTTCTCAGCAGGTCAAGAGGCTGGCATTTTAGAAAGATCTGATGAAACCCAATCAGGGCTCCAATCTCTCCTTGTATGAAATGGAACCCCGGCTGCAGTCGGGGTGATGTGGGACGTGGGGGACAGCCACCCCCACCCGAGGCTCCAGACACCCTTCCTACCTGGGATTCCAGGGGGGCCCATCTCTCCTCGGAGGCCAACACCAGGTGTACCTGGGTCCCCTTTGGTTCCTCGCTCACCTGTGAGAAAAGCACATACCTTGGCTGGTAGAGACCCTCTCAGGGGACAGACAGGGCCAGCTGTGCAGGAGGTGTGGGGCCCACATGGGCTTGTAGCCTTCCACTCAGAACCAGCCTTGCTCACACACACTCTCACTCAGGCCCCTAATTCCTGCTTGCATATTCAAGCACACACTCACTGCAGAAACACACACCTAGGGACGCATGCTCAAGTACCATGTTACACCTCAACGTTCACTCAAGCACACAACCACCCGATTACATACGCACACGTTCACTTTCACACACATTTTAGCAAATACACAGATGCACTCAAAATCAGAGAGCGGAGACGGAGAGAGAGCAAGAAGGCAGAAGGGAACGGATTCAATCCTGGCAGAAGCAGGATCTTCCCCAATGTCAAGTGTGAAAACCTCTTACACACATGAAACAAGTATGTGATGCCAAAATTCAGGGTGTGACCAAGCTGCAGGGGACAGGACTGGAAGAAACCAGCTGCGACCAACCTTTTGGCTTCCCCGGGCCCCATTGTAAGAATTGTCTTGGACCACAACGTAAAAATACACTAACACTAACGACAGCCGATGAGCTAAAAAGAAAAGAAGGTAGCGAAAAAGTCTCATCATGTTTTGAGAGAGCTCACGAATGTGTGTCACAGCTGTCCTGGGCCACGTGGGGCCACAGGTGGGACAATTTGGAATGAATTCTGCGCCCACGGCACTGGGTGCGCCTTGGAGAGCCCCCTTCTGAGCCCCTGCAGGGATCCGAGCCCTCCCCGCGTGGTCCTCACTCACCTTTGGGACCTACGGGTCCAGAGGGTCCTTCCAGACCCCCCTGCCCGGGCCGTCCGGGCTCCCCCATGGGGCCTGCCTGGCCCGGAAGCCCGTCTTTCCCGGGGGGCCCCGGGGGCCCGGGTCTGCCTTGAGATGCCTTCACGTGTGCTGGGGGCAGCTGGGCCAGGAGGTAGGCGAGTCTGGCTGTGGAGCAGGAAGCACAGAGACATGGCGTGAAGGAGGAATAAAGGGCAAAGAGCAGGACGGTGGCTCGATGGGCGACAATGACAGCTGCGCTGACAACACACTGTTGGGCACATTGGCAGCCCCTGCACAGACTAGCACCTTCCAAATGGGGTCGGCCACCGGGGCTGACCCAGTTCACAGGGACGGTGACCGCTCCGGGGCCAGGCTGCCTGGGCTGGGATCCCAGGGTGGACACGCCCGTGTGGCCTGGGACCTGCCACCCGATGCCTGGGAAGCGCTCAGTGCACTCTGGCTGCTACAACCAGGACACAGTGCACAAGAGTAACAGCAGCGGCGGCGGCATCGGTCCTGCGGGCATCATTACCGGTACCTCCCTACCTTCCCCCTGCCCGGCACTCTGCTATGACGTGCCAGGCTCGTGCAAGATGAGGCTTGAACGATGAAGCCAGCACCCTGGGTGAACAGGATTCTGATCCCTTGAGGGCACTGTGTGTCCCAGCCTGCCTTGGGGGCTCTGCATGTGCTGAAGGTCTGGGGTCTCAGCCCTCGTTTGAGCTCATGGGGCCCCTCCTCTGGGAAGCCTTCCCGAATTTGTCCTGCACCCTCTGCGCCCTCTTGGGTGCTGGTCCTCTTTCAACACCCTCTGTGCCTCCGTCAATGACAGAACTTCTCTTGTTGTGCTGAAGTCATCTCGTCTGTTGCCTACGCCACAGAGTCCCCTGGGCTGGGCGCTCCGTGAGGCCTGCCCCGGCCTCCCAGTTACTTGCTGATCAGACCGATGGCCGAATGCACAGGACAATGAGTGACCCCGGAGGGCTGGTCCTGTAGATGCTGAGCTGCCCTCAGGAGAGGCGATCAGGCAGCGGTGTGCCCGGCCTCGCACGTGGCAGTTCTTGCTGCTCACCAGGGGAAGCTCTTGGGGGGGCCTCTTCCTAACGGGGTGGCAGGAGCACTACGGGGAGTGACAGGCACCCGGGGGCTCCTAAGAGCTCCGAGTCCCTTAGCTGCCTGGCGGGGAGACAGGGCAGCCACTCACTTTCCAGCTGCTTGCCCAGTTCTTCCTGGATGAGCCTCCGCAGGGTGTCCAGTGAGGGCAGCTCCCCCTAGGAGGGAGGGGAGGGGGCGTCACTGATCCTCCCGGAACTCCTGCCAGTGCGCGTGACAGAGTCCTCGTGCAGTCCTTGTGCGCCTACAGTCCCCACCCCCTCGCTTTGTCCCGCTTCCTGGCTGGGGCTCCTTCCTGAGAGGCCGGGCCTCGAACCTCTCCCGGCCCAGGCCCTGCCGCCTCCAGGACCAGCGCACATCGAGTCACTTTGGTTCCCTCCCACTGGCCGCTGGACCGCTCGGGCCCCCAGGGTTCGCTCTCCCTGTTCTGGTCACCTTGTCCCTACACAGGAGTCCAGCACAGTCCTGGGGCCTGGGTCCCAGAGGCCATGGAAGCGAGTGCCACCTCCAGGCTCACACGGGGATGCATGATTCTCAGTCCTCCTGCCATGGGGCTGAGTGGTTCTCAGTCCTCCTTACACAGGGTGCGTGATTCTCAGCCCCCCTCACACAAAGTGCGTGATTCACAGCCCCCCTCTCACGCGTGATTCTCAGGGCCCCTGACATGCGTGATTCGCAGCCCCCCTCTCACGCGTGATTCTCAGTGCCCCTGACATGTGTGATTCGCAGCCCCTGACATGTGTGATTCGCAGCCCCCCTCTCACGCGTGATTCTCAGTGCCCCTGACATGCCTCCCTTGTCCCGGGCCCCTTCAGAGCAGCGCCCGCCCCTAAAGGCGCGGGTTCTACTGGGCTCATCTCTGCAGGCCCAGCACCCGGCCCGGGCTGGGCGTGAGGGGGTCTCCACTTCCTCATTCTCTTTCCCTCTGCTGCTCAGTAAGCTTTTATGACGGTCCCAGCATGTCCTCTGCTACCCACAGCAGCAGGACCAGGAGAACAAGGCTGGGGCCTGGGGCCTGGGGGCTCCGGAAGCCCACCCAGCCCTCCGCCCTACCCCCGACTGGGCCAAGCGGTTCTGGATGCCCGGCCTCCAGAGCGGCTGAAAGTCTGGCTGACACAGCCCCCGGGAAGCGACAGAACCGCAGGGTCAGAGCTGACAGGGCCACTGGAGGGGGCCTAGGCCTGTGCTCTCAGGAGCGCAGGGCCCGCAGGCACCCCCGGGCTGCGGGGAGGGGACGGGAAGGTCACTTGGCCTGGGTCACCAGCCCCGCCACCCCACAGCGGGGCAGCCCCGCTTCCTCGCTCGATGCGCCTGTGTGACAAGTGTGTGGAGAACAAGGATTCTGCCACGAGAATAAAACACGCTCCAAGTAAAAAAATGAAGTAAAATAACTGCCCTCCACCAGCGTTTCATCTCAGGTTTGCAAGAAGTGGGACCCCAAGTCCCACGAGACACCTGTATCCTTACCCTCAGTCCTGGAAGTCCTGGCTGGCCCGGTGTCCCCGGGGGCCCGGCCGGACCGTTCTCCCCAGGGGGTCCTTGGGGTCCCATCAGGCCCGTGTGGCCTTTGTGACCTGGGATTCCAGGGTCCCCCGGCTGGCCATTCCCACCGGGAGCTCCTCTGTCACCTTTGACCCCAGGATCTCCCTAGAGGGGGAAAGAAGTGTCAGCAAGTAAAAGTCTGGAGGTGCACCCCACACAGACAGGGTGCCCAGCTGCGGGGGGACCCCAGTCCTCTCCTCTGGGGCGCTGCCGAGGAGACGCAGTCCTGGCCCAGACAGGGCCCAGAGACACGGAGCCACCTACCCGCCCACGTCACACAGAGTCCATGGGCCCAGAAACACAGCCACTTACCCACGTCACACGGGCCACCCAGGGGCCCAGAGACACAGAGACCCCTGCCCGCGTCACACAGAGAGAAAAACAGCACGGCTTGCCCCTCCGCCCGCTCCCCTCACCCGTTCTTAAAAGAACGGCTTTCTGAGCGTAGCGCCAAAGCGATTCATTATGGAAAAATCTGTTCCCTCGTCACCTCCAGTGACTAATCTGGCTCTTGGCAAACGGGCACCCGGGGAGCCAAGCTGGCTGGTCGCACACAGGCACCGCACGCAGAGAGAGAAACCTGTCACAGTCTCAGATCACTGGCCTTTGAATGTGTAACTGTGATGATTTCACTTCTTAAATTAACCACCAGAAAACAACAACAACAACGCCGACTACAACAATGTCGGGGGTAAAGACCCCACCCTCCCAAGGCCCACTGTCTCCCAGGGGGCAATGAACTGAGAAGCCACCGCGTACTCCGTCCCCAGCTCTCCGCCGACTGGCTGGGACACAGTCCCTTGGCCACTGTGAAAAGGTAGCGTTCTGTGCTCCACACTCACCTGCTCTCCTTTGGGTCCTGGTCCTCCGGGCTTCCCGGGGACACCCTGCAATGAAGGACAGTCATTAGCTTCCTCGGCGCTTCTATGTGACCGATCCTGGGCACTAGGGACAAGGGAGTTCAGAACCGGGCCCCCAGGAGCAAGCACTGGAGCAGACATGGCCTCCCCGCTGTCCTCCGACCCCCTCAGAGTCACCCCCCACCTTTCCCAGGACAGACCCCACTCCCCCAGCACCGGGGGACCCTGATGTGTGGGACCCGCCCTTGCAGGCACGCGGTCCTGCCGCCTCGTGGCCTCTGCTGGTCACCCCACTGCGCCTGCAGCACACGGCCCGTCACTAAGGCCGCAGTTGGTGTCCCCCTCCCCCTAAAGTCACACGTGCTGGTATGAGGCGGGGAGGGTCTTTTAGATGAGGCCATGAGTCTTCTAGATTACAGACAGGGGGCCTGGGGACGAGATGGCCGGCCAGTTCAGTCAGGGGGGGGAAGGGACCGATCTGCCAGCACCTTGACCTTGGAAAAGGCGGCCATGTGGGAGCAGGAGGGGGCGGTACTCACCTCCTTGCCCGGGGCTCCGGCCTCGCCCGGCTCCCCCTGTGAAACAGAGCAGCTATCAGCGGGCTGGGCAGCATGGGCACAGTGCAAGCAGCGGGACTCTTCAAAGGAGGCATCTGCACCAAGTCCCCATTCAAGACAACTGCTGGTCCAGCACCCAAGGACCCCCCAACTAGGCTTCTCTGCTCAGCTGTGCGGGGGCAGGAGGGCCACCAGTTCTGGGTCCCTTGTCAACGGGATGGTTGCGACTCCACCAGAAAGGCTCTGGGTCAGCAACTGTGGAAACTGGGAAGCGGGCTCAGCGTGATACTCGACACCCCCTCGGGGCCCATTAAACTGGAGAGGGGATGGACAGGAACAGGGTGGGCTTCCTACTCCTGGATGTTACCGGCTGCCCTTGTTCACTGGTCAGAAGCCCAGTGCGGACCGCAGCACCCAGCATGCCCCAGGGGGCTGGCTTAGAAGTGTGAGAGTCCCTCAGCAGCCCCCCGTCCCCACCACGTGGGCAAATACCACCCCACAGCTTCTCTGGACCAACCTGTGACATCAGGGACCCAGGCTCAAGGGCCAGCTAGAGCCCACACTGCCCGTGTGGCCTTGAGTAAACCACCTGACGTGTTCTGACCCTACAGCCCAAACCTGCTCCTCTGTAAAACCATCTAAGGGACCTTGAAGTCTAGGACCATTCTCGTCACCACGACCATCAATAAAAGGGTTTCTTGGATTGCGCTCCTGCCACAGGCTGGACCCCACTGCTGACCCCCTTCCAGAAATCACCTCTAACTACCAGCACGGCTGCGAGTAGCCACACGACTAACCGGGAAGCCAGGGCACGGAGGTGATGAGACCTTCCGAGGTCTCACGACTGGGGAGCAGTGGAGCCGAGAGCCGCACATGGGGGCGACACATGAGCATGTACCTTAGCGAGTGCACCCCACTGTCTCCCAAATCATCGTCTAAGGCTGACCACGCCCCAGATCACTGTAACCTGAAGGAATGAGCCTACGGACACCGGAGGCGGAAGGGCAAGTGCTGAACGTGACCTGGCGCCTGCAGCCAGGCATCTAGGCCCCCCCATCGGGGCTCTCTGCTTACCGGAGGCCCTCGGGGACCCAGGAAGCCAGGAAGGCCCGGGCTGCCACTTGCTCCTTTGTTTCCCTTCGGGCCCTGTACAGGGAAAGCAGCATTCATTCTTCAAGGTCAATGCCAGCTCAAGCAGATTCAGAAGCCCCATGACTCCTCTGTTCTCTGAAGGCCTGAGGCACGTTTCCCAGCACAGAGGGGTGTGGGTTAGGGGCGTGGGGTACTGTCACAGGGTCGGGGAGCAAGGCGAGAGGCGTCTGTTAACAGCCAGTGGTCTTTCCATTCAGAGCAATAGAAATAAAACCGGGCAGACATTTCCCAACAGCCTGCTGTGTGACCAGCTCCTGACACAGGTCCTTGCGTTTGCTGAGGAGTTAAGACTCCTTCAGCTTGGCTGTCCTGGTCCCAGAAGGGTGACCACGCTCCTGGCCTGCCTGCGAATGTTGGATTTCCCTGGATGCAGGACTTCCAGGGCCCAAACCAAGACGGCTCCTGGACAACCCGGACTGACTGGTCACCCTCATTTCCAGAGGGACCACAGGTCACTGGACACACTGCTCCGCCACCCCCCCAGTGCTTGACTGACCAGTCCTCAGGGTGCTCCTCGGAACAGGACAGCCAATTTCAGTAAATAAAAATACAGTAGACGCTCCGGGAACCGGAACTCAAGCAACCGGCAAAATCTCAAGCACACGGCAGAAATCCAGTTGTCGGTGGCTTGAGAGTGTCAGCTGCTTGAGTGCCGGTTAGCAGGGAGTCTGCTCACACTTACCCCGCATCTACCATCCTCAGGGGTGCTGGGTAACGGAGAGTCTACTGTACAAGGCTCGGATGGGGGGAGACTAGTGAACAGGCTTTGACTGATCCGACCCTAGAATCCATCAAAGACTCATCTTCCCCACCGTGTGTCCCCATCTGCCAGACCTGAACCCCAAATCCCAAGTCACCCATCCAGTGACCAGGATTCGGAGGACTACTCATCCCACCCTCGTTCTCTGATCGACCCATCACTCTCTCTTGCTCTCCTATCTCCCACCTCCGAACCAGCAGGAGCATACGCGTTCGCCAGATCTCTCCCACACCCACTCCCATGATGCCCTGCCGTCTGAGATGACAGGGGTGCTCAGCCTGATCCGGTCCCCCCACCCTCTCAAGTCATCACATTACTGTGCAAACGTATCACACATTTTTCTGTTCTTTAGTAGTTTTGCTCCTTTGGGTGCCTATGGTTGGTGGTGGACAACAGAGAGTCAAGTGCATGTATGAGTTCAGAGCTTGCCCTGACTTCGTTACGTGGCAGTGGGAGGGGACTTACTGGGCTTCCTGGCGGGCCAGGGTCCCCGGCAGCTCCAGGAGATCCATTCTGACCCTGCGGGAGAAGCGGAAGTAGCAGCTCTGCCCAGATGGCACAGGGCAGGGCAGGACAGGGCACAGAGGGCTCACCGGGTGTGGAGGGCCCGGTCTCAGACCCCGAGCTGTCACTCACACCAGCACGGCTCTCAGTAGACCACACCCACCTCACCACCCCGGGAGCTGGTCAAAGGCATCCGTAGCGATTCACTCAGCACAGTGCTGTAGAAGTCAGTGAGTTTGTGCACGTGAAAAAGCCTAGTGATCAGTGCTCGTTTCGCACAGGACATCTGCTCAGTGTACTGACACCCCAAATGGAGCCCAGTGAGACCCGACTGACCAGAAGTCCTGCCTGTAATGGGACAGGACCGCTGTGTTCTGTCCTGTTTCAAATGCACTGCTGGTCGGCCTGCTGTTACACTCATGGACAGTCCATCCACTCCAGATTCGAGGACTGACTGACCATTTTAACAGCCTCGAACTGGATGGGTGTTTTGTACACGTTTGTAACTGTGACAGATACTTCCATCCCATAAGGCCCACTGGTAGCATGCAAATCAGAGAGGTCCCGCCCCTTCCGAGAATCAGACAAGTCCTTGTGACGCCTTAAAGTCACGGTTCCTCTTCTGCAGGGGGAGCGGCCACGGTCTCGGCTCCCCGCTGTCCTCCCTCAGGGCTCTCCTCACTGCTGGCTGTGTGTTGGCTCAACATGTGCCTGTCTCTCTATGTGCCTGGCAGTCCCAGCTCACCGGTCCTTCGACCAGAAGGTGCCCCCACTCTGTCCCTGTGAAGCATGCGCTCAGATGCGCCCGCGGCGTGGAAACTCCACAGTGAGAGAAGCTAACGCCGCCGGGCACTTCCCACACACAGGCTTCCCACGCGCTAACTCACTGCTCACAACAGGCAGAAACACCACCGGGCCCGGAAACGCTCAGAAACCTGCCGCCAGGGAAGTGGGAACGGGCCCTGCGGACACACAGAGCACACCGTTCTCCACGCACAACTCACCGGTGGGCCCCTCGGTCCCTGGGGACCCTGTGGCCCTGTGGGTCCAGCGTCACCCTGGAACAGAGAGAGTCACGTGATCACAGAGTTACAGCATGAGGGTCATGGAGGCACAGTCAAATGGGGACCCAGGTCACCCTGTTACCCAAGACACCAACAATCTGTGTCCAAAGCTCCTCGTCGCTCATCGGCAGTTATCCCCATCCGGCAACCTCACTGCCGTAGTGAGCGCAGCGCGGATACCCGCACGGTTTGCTCGTTTCCTTGTTCCCTTGCTCCCCCTCCCGGGCACGGCGGGCCTGTGACACTTCATGATGGCAGTGGTGGCCGGGACGGGCCCGTGACACTGCAGCACTCTGGAGATGGAAAGGTGACTGGAGACAGCCTCTGGAACGGGCCCGGGTCCCTCGAAGGCTGGAGCCACCTGGTGCCTCATCAATACCAGCAGCCCAGTCTCGTTTCACCCAGTGAGGGCTTCTCAGCTGCGCTGTGGCACTGGCCACAGCCCCGGTCGGGGGCCTCCTTGGGACTCCGGGGGGATGGGGGGCACACCACTGCCCAGTTCTGCATTTCCCTGAAGCCTCCGCAGAGGCCCCAACCTCCGGGTGCCCCTTGGTCCCGTATGAAGCCCCTTCTGCTTTCTCTGCACCTGCTTCCCACAGACCCCGCCAGGCCCCCAGGACGCCCACACTTACATCTTTCCCAGGGGAGCCTTCCCGGCCAGGTGGCCCCACGGCACCAGGCTCTCCCTAGAGGGGAAGCGGAAGCAAACGCCGGCTGTGAGGGCGGAGCAGACGTCAGCTGCCGCGTCCCGGGTCTCTGAGCATCAGGGAGGAGTAAGGGCGGGAGGGCGGCCCACGGGAACGCCCCGCTGCATGCTGGTCCACACTGGGGTCCCCGAGGCCGGCTCCCGTCTGCCGGAGGTGCCGGCTGGAGGGCCAGGCAGGCCCACGTGGACTTCTGCCGCGGGACGTGCTAACCCCGCTGACCCTCACACCTCCGCTTTCTCGTGGGTGCACAGAGCATGGCACGGGGTCTGCCCACGGGCCTGCGGCTCCTTCCATGTGGGGCATTTGGAAGAGAAGGAAGAAGCTAAAGGACAGGGAAACAGACATGGGGACAAGCTGGCGCTGTCCACACATCTGCTCTGGGGCCTTGAGGAGACCGCCCATGGCCTCTAGGGTCAGCAGCAGGGCATATAAGCAGTGTGGCCGACGTGAGCACAGCTGATGCCAGGCTGACTTGGTCAGGGTCTGGCCAGGGTCTGGCCCCCAGAAGAAAGGTCTAGAAAAGCTACCGCAAGAAAGGGGTGTCACCTTCCCCTTCTCCCAGGGGCCCAGGAACCCCACGTCTGACGTGCCAGCTCGGGTCCACCCAAGTGACCCCCACGGCGAGACAGCCACTTACCCGGGGGCCAGGTGCCCCAGAGTCACCCGTGTGTCCCTTGAAGCCCTAGGAGAAAGAGGAGGACGTTATCCCACCAGAGAGCTGATGGGGTTGGGGGGAGGGGCCGGCACCCAGGGGCAGGGTGTGGGCCAGCCGGGTCCTGACCCCTCGCTCTGGGCCACACGTCCCCGATGCCTGGGGACTGGGCCCTTCCTGCAGGGGCAGCTGTGGTGTGGGCACGACGACAGGGCTGAGCCCACCAATGCCCCCGCCCGAGTGTCGGGCCATCGGCCCGCGTCTCCTGAGCTCCTCTTCTTCGCTGGGACCCCCTCTGACGGCTCCCAGGACAGGCCGGGGACGAGGGGCAGATCCCTGCTAAGCCCTGAGGGCAGCAGAAGCGCCCACCGGCTGAGCTCTGCGGGTTAGTCTGTGCGAAGCGCCTTGCTATGCTCCCAAGTGGAGGGAGCAGAGCTAACAAGGAACACGTGAGTGCTAAGCCCAGCTTGTCTACCTCTTCAAGGCTTCGCTCTGCCTCACGCCAGGCCAGCCAGGGGGCATGGGTCTTCTGTCCCCTGCCGGGGTCTCTAGCTTCTTCCCCACACTGGGGTAGGATTCCTTACAACACTCGGTCCACAGCTGGGTCTCACCCCAACACAGTCCCCACAAATATGTCCCCCGGGGCAAAAGGGAGCCAGGAGCAACCTCGGCACAAATCATTAACTCCGTGTTTTAATCCCCACAGAAGGCGGCCTTCTCCCCTCTTGGGTTTTTTTCTCCTGGTGCAATCAGGTAAAAAGCAAGGAGATTCAGCCAAGAGGAAATTGATTTTGAGTTTTATTTGCTCCGTACTGAATGCCAGCCAGGTGAGTTACTGATTTCTTTACAGAAAGATCCATTAAGGAACAAGAACTGGCATTTTCTTCTCCTCCCTCTTGCCAGATAATTGGATTTTAGAATTTTCAATAAAGATCACAGCTACAAAAACAAATTTAAGGAATTGTGCTAGCAATTTTAAAATTATGAAATAATAAAGCATTTAGCAAAAAAATAAGAGAAATCATAACAACCCCAAAACACAGGAGACAGAGTTCATTTTTATAGAAGAAGAATTTGTGAGTGCGTGTGTCTATAAGAGCTCGGCAGCTAGATAGAGATTTACATACACAAATGTCAGGCTTCATGCATAAAATAAAAGACCAGGAAATGTTCACAGAGCTTCTCTATGTTGTAGAATTATACATACCTGTTTTCTTCTCTATAAAATTACTTTTCATTCTTTTCCTTATTGTTACCACCATCATCGTTGTTTTGCAGCGAGAATTGGCTACTTTATAATTGAGGGACAAAAACCTTTAGCTATTGACAATGTTCAGAATTAAAACTAAGGCTCATTTTTAGGTTCTTTCATCCAGAGAAAGCTCATTCAAACTACAATAAATAGGCTGAGGACAAAGAAAACTTAGAACAACAACATGGGAGCAATGGTTGCAGTTTTGAAAATACAGTTGACAGCCCTGGCGTGCGGAAGAACTGAATTTATCACGTACGAGCCCCAACGGTGTGGAGGAGAAGGGGTTCTGGAACCCCGTGGTCTGGTAATCTCAGAGGACGTGTCATAAGTGTGTGGCTGATAGCTTTCTTCTACTACAGAACCCCCTCCTGCGTGCACACACACACACCCACGCGCACACACACACGGCACTTACGGGGGGGCCTCGGGCACCCTGTGGTCCTGGCAGGCCCGGCTCTCCGGCTTTGCCCTGAGAGTAGAGAAGAGAAAGAGGGTTTGAGGACATCGCTGGCAGAACCCACCCGCTCTGTGCCGCCGGGGTCCCTGCTCTTGTATCTCTGCCAGCCTTTGCCCGAGCTCCACGGCCCATTTCTGCCCACAGTCCACGCACACGCCCTGTACCCAGGCCCCCTGCTTCCTGGGCTTCCTGGGTGGCGCTGGTGACAGGTTCACCCCTTGCCATTAAAAAAATTCAGTGGAGGGGAAGCCAGGAGGGCTCAGTGGGTTGAGCACTCGCTTTGTAGCCTCAGGGACCAACGATCGAATCCTGGCCCCGGCCCGTGCAGACCCACATGCTGAACTGGGGTGAGCTTCCTGTGCGGGAGGCCCCCAGTTCAGTTCTTGCCCCCAGGTTCGGCCCCTGGCTCGAGGGGGCGTGCCTCCCATGTGGGGCTCCGCTCCCGCCCTGTGCAGCCCCCTGTGTGGAAGGAAACCCTGTCGAGAACGGATGAGGTGCAACCATGGAGACGGCTCTGGGTCCCCCCTCTTCTCTCTGTCTCTCTCCGTCTCTGCCAAAAACAATAAAATGAATCTTAAAAAATAAAAATATCCAGTGGAGGACGGGAGTCCAGGCTCAGGTTGGGATTCTATCAGCAGCCCGTCATGCGACTCTGGGCCCCTCATGTCACCTCCCTGAGACTCAGTTTCCTCAGCTATAAAGCAGGGACAGCCGTGTTCACCCGGCAAGGCTGTCAGGAGGAGTGAGTGAAATAACACACAGAAAACACCTGTCCCTGTGCCCGGAGCAGGGCAGCCCCCGGCCACACAGCACTTGTTCCCGAGAAAGAACAAGCGTGGCCTGAGGAAGGGTAGGAATTTAGGCCCCTTACCGGCTCTCCAGGGGGACCGGGTGTCCCGTCTCTGCCCTCTTTGCCTTCTGGGCCCTGCAAGAGAGGCTCGAAGTGGTTACTGGCCGAGGGTGCGGGGAGGGACGGGAGGACACACGCAGGGTCAGCGTGCCCTTTCCCCGGGGCGCAGCCCCATTCACACGACGTGTGTCCAGAACTGGCCTGGCTTCCCGGTTTTTCCGACACCGCGAGTCTGGCTTGGCTGTGTGACCCGCAGTGTCTGGCGTAGTGGGAAAGCAGTCAAGGACTGTGGCTTCTTTGTTATTGCTATTGATCTAAGCACAGGCCTCCCAGACATTTTCATGAAGCCAAACTTGGGGTGATAGCGCTTTCTGTCGGGCCCTGATTGAACACCCCTGTGAGGTGGGAGTGGGGGGGCAACACTGAAGAAGATGATGAGGACACTGGACCACACGCAGGACAGCACTTAGCACAGATCCCAGGGCTCGCGAGAGGCTGGGACAATGACAGCAAGGGTGAAGTCTGGGGCAGAGAAAGGCCGTGACCCCCTTACACTTCTTTCCGTGAAGTCGAGCTATAAATGCCCCATCTGTAACCCGCACCCACTAGCCCACTCCTGCTCCCAAGAGGACAGTATAATCCCCTTGTTTCTCTAAAGACCATCATTTCCTTGGGAGCCTCTGTGGATGGAAAAGACAGTTTTGCACAATGACAATGACATCATATGGCCTCAGGTTCCGATCCTGGGCCCCAGAATCTGGGGAAAGAAAACAGGAAGGCAGCAAAGCAGAAAACTGGGTCAAGCCGAGCTAGGCTCCAGTAGTGCCTGCACAACTGGGCACACGGTCGTGGGCCGGTTCCTGAAATGGCCCCACAGTGCCGCCTGTTTATATTGTCACAAACAATTATCTCAGTGATGTACGCATATACGTGTGCATGGTCATGGTCTTAAATGTACGTGTGTGTCTATAGATGTGTCATTTATATACATATATGCAGATGCACACAGACATACATGTGTATAGAGATGAAAATACTGTATAAACAAGAAATACATACATAAAAGAAGAGAGACTAAGATTGATTCTACCAGAAATTCAATTTACAACTTCATTGGAATGATCTCTCGTCTCATATGCTGCAGCGCACGAGCCGCCCCTCGTGACCCTGTCTTGCCGGGACTGTAATGAAATGCCTTAGTCTGTGCGTGCGGTGGAGAAAGCAGATTTTTGAAAATGCCACTTACTGGGATTCCGGGTAACCCAGAGGGGCCTTCCGGGCCTGGGGGACCTTCTTGCCCCTAAAAGTTCCAAGACATAAAAACAGCATTAAATCTCCCGGATTGGCTTTCCTGGAAGCACATGACATCACAGGGCATGGCTTCGGCACCCTCCGGCCTTCCAGGATCAGCCCCCTGTGGGACGGGGAGGTGCCCTGGGGGCAGCACCGTGACTTGTGTTGGTCTGCGGACCTGGACTCACTGGGGCCGAGTCGGGAGGAAGTTCGCACCTGTGGGGACCGGCATCACGCCCCATCTCGGCGCTTCTGCCGCAAACAGCCCGAGATGCAAGTCCCCGCCGTGCAGGGCTGACCACAGCCCCGGGAGGTGTGCCCGCACAGGACCCGGCACGGGGGAAGAGCTGGCCAGGGGCGTGAGTAACGCACGGCTTTCTTACTGTCCTCCTCTTGTCCGGAGGTTCCCAAACTTGCCCCCCAGTGGTCACTTTCAATATCTCTGACCCCACGAAACAGACCTTGTGTTGTGGAGACGGTCCTTACCAAACTGCACTAACGTAGCTTTACTTCTCATTTTATTAACCAAAGACACACACTACTGTCAACCAGAGTGTGTCTCAGTTAGCATGGGGTGACCAGCGTCACCGCTTCTAGGCTGAAGAGCATGTTTATATCCCCTGTGTCTCTACCCTGAGGACACGGAGGTCCCGACAAGTTTGTCCTCTCTTCCCAGCGTGTCTTCTGTGAGAAGATGCTGAGGCCAGCTTTGAAATTCAAGCCCCGTGCCACACAGAAGGAGACGTCCTTTAGCCTCATTGAAAGACAAGCAACAGCAAAGCTATTTTAATATGTATCCCAGATTTACATCGTTTTATATATTGTCATATAAAAAGTGCCCAATCAGGGGACCCAAGACATGCTTCTTTTAGTAAGTACTTATTAAACTCCACAGAACTCAGTGGCTGAGTCTGGTTTCCACACCTGAAGGTGACAGGCATCAGTACTCACAGGTAGGGTACCAAGAGGGCTTTTCCACAGACCCTTGTTAACTAATGAAGAACACGTTTTAGGTTTACCGTTGGCTGGTTAAAATCTTCTCCAAAAGGATTTACACTTTACATATTCGTGTTGACAGATGACTTTTAACCTAAAAGGATGCTATGTTTGTCCATTTGTCCTGAGAACAACTTGGCATAACCTGCATCTCTACAGCACACGCTGAATGAGAGCTGAGACCATCCAGACACAGTGCGTCTTAGATCACAGCCAAAAGAAATAACAACAATAAAACCAAAACATTCACCGCTCCCACATGACAACACCTACACACATATTAACAAGTGGATGTTTTTTGTCCACTTGGGATGAATATTCAATCATTTTTAAATATTGGTAATACAGAGGTTTCTAGATTCTTGAACCACTTTTTCAAATAAAAGCAACAAAAAGTAGATGGGTGGGTGTTCTTTTTATAATAACAATGACAAGGTGACAGGGACTCCACTCATGGGGCCCAAAATCACAGTAAAGGTCTTCATTTTATGTTAAAAAGACGGGCCAATGGCTTACATGATTTAATTCAAAATATAGTAAAAATGATTTAGGCTTCTGTGTCTTCTTTTTACTAGGCCCCATTTTAATTTCTTCATTGCTTTTAGACTATAACTATCAGTAGAACTATCAGTTCTGTTAGACTATCAACACTCATCATTTGCGCTCAGAAAACTTTCGAATATTTTCTGACTCGATGTTTACAGTGAAATATCAGGACCACAGACGGCTTCAGGCACGGCTATAACGCGCCCCCAGGCCCCACAACAGAAGCAATGTCTTATTTAATGTGGTCTAATTCCTAGGAACGCAGTGATTCCCATCTGGGCCCCACATCTAGTTCTCCTTGGGAAAAGAGTCCATTCGTTTTTGTTGAGGGAATCCTCTGCTGTCAGGGACTCAGTGAAGAGCTGCCTGCAGCGTGTTTTATATTCTATTCGTCCTGGGGCGTGTGCATAGGCTGCAGGATTAGCCAATGATGGCTGCAAAAAGAACGGCTGTGGCTGTAAAACTGGTTTCCAGTCTCGACATGCCTCTGGCCTCCAACCCCGAACACCCCACGCAGTGGGTCAGTGCGTAGTAGTAGAGAGAACAGTGAATTGGATATAAATTTCTTTTTGGACCTTGGACAAGTGACGAACCCCTCAGGCTTTGTCCCCTCATCGGAAGAGGAGGAAGTTGTCCTAAGTGGTCCCTCCAGTGCTCTTGGCACCAGAGTGCAGAACACCCGGGGCTGTGACCTGCCTGCCAGCCAGACTTGGACTACAACGCTGAGGTTCCCGGAGACGGCGGTTTGTACTGGCTCCGCCCTGTCCTCACCACCTGACCTGAGCTGGCCGTCCCGCGTCTCTGCTGCTCCTTATCTGTAAAGTGGAGGTAACGTTCCAGCACCTCTCCCGTGGAGAAGGCAGTCAGATGACATAGGGGCACTAATTCACCATACAACCCGTTTAAAGGAACCAACACGGGTCTGACAGCTGCAGGCGATACTATCATTATGGCGTTTGAGATCAATGACTTGGGTTCAAAAGCCAGCTGCACCAGCTGTGGTTTCAAGACCTTGACCCAGGGTTTCCCCTTTCTTAACCTCACTGTGCTTTATGAACATCGGGATGGCAGCAGCTATACGTCCTACCCAGCACGCTGCCCGCCTTAGACCCCGGATGGGTCAGCTGCAAGCCCTCCCACGCCCCTGTGCCTGCTCAGGTAGAAGCCGCACTGACGAGAAGCCGAGAGACGGACGAGCCCTCAGGCCATGTGAGCTGGCCGTCAGCTGAGCTCTGGCGTCACGAATTGCCAGGTCAGGCCAGCCACACCTTTACGTTGCAGGTGCGGCAGCCGGGGTGCATGGACAGGGGTCCCTCCTGCAGGGGCCTGGGACCGAAAGCCCCTCAGAACGTGTGAGCCACAGGAGCGAGGGGTCCGGGGCAGGGTGGGCCAACGCCTGGGTTCGGGGAAGACCAGACACAGGCTGAGGACCTTACCGGCAGTCCTTGGATTCCTGGCGGTCCGGCAGCTCCCGCAACGCCATCAGCTCCCTGGAGATGACGAAGCAGAAAGCGGGTTTGTCTCAGTCGACGTCGTGGGCACGTCCTTGCAGACTGTATGTCCTGTGCCCCCTCCCAGGGGCCCGAACCATAGACATTTCGAAGGTGCTCCCGCTGTCCCCAGCAGGCCGGGCTAGGCCCTGGGAATGCAGAGATGTGGGCAGGACAGCAGCCACATTTCAGGGAGGGCCACGGTGTTCACCAGCCGGTCACCCCTAGAGCAATAAACTGTAAAGGGTCTCACTTCAGAGGGGATGTGTTCCGCTAACACCAGGGAGCACTTCAGGAGAGAAGGCAAGACGTGAACCATTGGACTTATCTTCCCAGGCGCACACGGCAGTCTCAGCACAGCTAAGAACTGAGGCTGAGAAACTGCGAAGAGCGTGCCCAGCACCAGACCTGCAGGGGCAGGAAGTGAGCTGAGTGCCAGCCTTTCTGCACAAAATTTACCTTCTATGAGTTCGCCATAAAAGTCAGTCATGATGTGACTCTCCTATGACTGTATTGAAAAATACACTTAAAACAACTTGATTTGTTCTGGTAATGAACGGAAAGTTTCAAGTTGTTAAAAAGAAGACAGAGCAAGCTTACGATCACGCGTGTTAACTCCATGCCCCTCACCAAGCCCCTTTTTCTCTCTTTCTTATGACAAGTGGGCCTGTATGTGAAGCGGGTTCCCCCTGCGCGTCCTTCAGCCATTACCAGGGGCCTTCTAAGAACAAGCTGGAGCTCCTGGAGAACACCTGGGAAATCCCACAGCACTGGTCCCGGGCTTAGTGAGGATACGCGACCCCAGTCCTTGTCACCCTGGCTACGACTGGGTGACAACCACAGTGGACACTGCGCATAAAAGCAGCAAGACTAATTCATGGGCAGCCTAGACCAAAGGGCATCAGTCAATGTCAGAGCCACGGCTGCTGCCAGGTGGGATAAGTGGGGTGATGTTCACGGTGCTGTCCCAGTTAGGACGACGGCACTTGCCTGAGAATAGTAACAGTGAACTGTCGAAATAGTCATCATGAATGGCAGCAATCTGTAGCTGTTACCATTGTTACTGGTTGCGGTAAACCCAGGAGAGGCTGAGCTTATGTCGACACTGATTCCCAGAGCTGCTCCCAGGGGCCAGGCTCCTACACAGAGGACAGCGTGCTTCCACGTTCCTAACTTCAGATCCTGACCCTCAAAGGACCCCAGGCTCCCCACCTGGCCAGCTGGACTTAGAATCATAACCATAGTCAGAGATGAAGCCTGCCCATCCCTGCCAGTGCCCGGTCCCAGCAGCACTGTGATACTCGGTCCAGAATGGGACCCAGGTCCCTCGGCACGTGCCCGGTCACCCCAGGACCTCCCTGCAGGTGCCAGCCTATTCCTTAACATCAGAGGCATGGCCGGGGCACACCTCGCCAGTGAGCAGGGCGTGTGCTCAAATGTCAAGGCCGAAGGAGGAGGAGGCTCCAGATTCTCACTTACCGGTGTCCCGGGGCTCCCTGGGGGGCCCATAAAACCTGGAACTCCGGGATGCCCCTAGAAAACAGGAGAGGCGATTCTTTAGAAGGACCGACAGAGAGCTTTGCAATCTGTACAACTACCAGACTTCAGACACGAATCCAGAATCTACTTTCTCACGCCAGCAACGCTCTGGGGCGAAGACACTGCCCGAGGAAAAGACCTCCGTCTTTATTACACAGATGCGCTGAGAAAGTATCTGATAATATTTACAGAAATAAATCTGTCCTGAAAGAGGATCTGCTTCAAAACTGTGAAGGAAGAAAGTGTGAGGAAGTGGCTGAGGACCCAGACGAAAACAAGCGGGGCCGTAGTCCTTGGAAGGTATTGTGGCTGGGTGGTAGGTGTATAGGGGTCTTTTTATTATGCCCTCTTATGTGTGTGTATGTTTGGAGTGTCCCCTAATGAGAACTTAAACACAAATAAATGCACACACATATAATGCAAGTCCACAACGGAGATGAGGTGAACTATGGCCGCCAGGCTATGGCACTGTTAGTTATTTTAAAGAAGAGATGTCTCCACGCATAGAGGAGTCCATGCGTGTTATAGAGCGAACTAAGCCAGTTACAGTGCAGAGCGTATTGAAATGACATTGAATTCGGTACAACAGCGTTATAAAGCCAGACAAAGCACCGTGAAATCAGGGATTTCCCTCCACTTCCACCTCCTGCCCCCAGAAAACACAAGGCGTAACAGTCACTAGAGATGACATTGCCATGGACCATGCATCCTTCCGAGGCTGCACACACAGGTGGAACCGTAGCTGAGCACGCCGTTCAGGCCGTGAACACAGCCCCCGTCTCCCTGCCTCAGGCTCGTGTGCCTCTCTCCCTCACAGAACCCAGGGCCCCGTGAGGGTGGGGGCTTGCTGTCCCTCGTCCCGTATCTCAGAGCCCGGTGTAGTGAGTGAGAGATGCACAGAAGGGTGAGAAGCACAGGGGTGGGGGCAGGGGGCAGAGAGGGGAGAGGAAAGCGGAGCGCAAGACCCAGGGCAGCAGAGCCGCAGCAGAGGAGTCGGCTGAGGCGCCGGGGTGCACATCAGCTCGCAGCACTGAGTCGGTGACAGGGAGGCCGGGTTCCAACCCACGGAAAGAGCAGCCGTCACAGTGGCACCATCGGACACGCCTAAGGAGAAGCGGGCCGCAGGGGTCGCGGGCACTGAGCAGCCGGGGCTGCTGCGAGCTCTCCATGAGCACTGGCCACCCAGCAGGCACTGGACATACGATGGCGGGCAGGGTCCCTGGTAATGCGTGACCACTGTTTCCGGGAACAAGGGCACTCAAAGCAAGAGTCCCGGCTGCTCAGATGACTGGGACGCGGGGCGTGACCATGCACCAGCGCCCTCAAGATGGGAACCATGGGAGTGTGCTTTGAAAAGATCCGACTGCGCACAGAGAGACGGGGGAGTGGCCTCAGAAGCGGTGGGACGTGATCTGGAGGGACAGTGACCCCTCCTCAGGGGGACGGGGGCAGCAGAAGGTTCTTACCTGATCACCTTTCTGGCCCGCCTCCCCGTCTACACCAGGCTCTCCTTTTCTTCCCTTGGGAGAAAACAGAAAGGGAATCAGGGGAAATTCTGCAGAGCTGTATGGTGACAGAAAAGTGTGCGTGTGGTCATTCACCATGCAGTCGTTTGTTCTCACACTCACTCCCCAGCAGCCTCAGAGCGCAGTGTGCTCTAGGCCCGGCGGAGTGTCAGCAGACAGAAAAAGTCCTGGTTAAGGAGTCACAACCCTGGTGGTGGGGTGGGGGGTGGGGGGACCGTGGAAATGGAGCTGGGGAGCCCCTGGGAGCCCTGCATGTTACCCTTCGGATACGGAGCACATGGCAGGGACAGGAGACCATTAGAAGGATGTATGGCTGCCCTGGATGTCAGAGGGCTCTTCTGGGCACAGTGTGGGGTGGACTTGGCTCAGGATGAAGAAAGGAGCAATAGTTAAGAGGAGAACGGGTGTGGCGAGAGGTGTGAGAAGGAAAGCAGCAGAAGTCACAGCGTCTGTGGGCACCGTGGAGACGGGTGGAAGCTGAGATGGGGGACAGTGTGGGCTGCAGACAACTGTGTGTGCAAGTGCACTCCTTGCTCCCGCCCTCACTACCTGTGGGACCTTGAGAGGCTCGCTTAAACTCGGAGTTGGAAAACTTTCTAATCTATAAAATAGAGAAAATGATGATTACCTCCCCCATGAAATGCTGGGAGAAGAAAACCAGATAACAAATGGAAAATACTTAGCATAGAGCTCGGAACACAGTCACTTGATAAATATTGGTTATAATTATTATTTTACATTATTTTGCATAAAATCCTGGCTTTGTAATTTATGATGTCTCATTGTGCTTCAACTCAGTTTCCTTACTTCTTCAATGAGAAGAACAGTAATAGTATTTTGGGTATGGAGTGGTTATGAGCATTCAGCAACCTAAAACCTACGAAGTGCTTAGGCTAATGATGAGTTCATTATAAGCTCTCAGTAAACATTAGCTATCACCTTTCTCATCATCATCATCACCATCATTGTAACCAGCACCATCATCATCATCATCATCAAACCATCACCATCACCATCATCACCATCATCATCATCACCATCATCACCACCATCATCACCATCATCACCACCATCGTCACCATCATCACCATCATCATCACCATCATCATCACCATCACCATCATCATCATCACCATCATCATCACCACCATCATCATCA
>PVKE010001165.1:66930-107957 GCA_004027555.1 Craseonycteris thonglongyai | reverse complement strand
AATTCTTTTATCTTCAGTGCATATTTATTTCTATTTTACTTTTGACAGATAGAGAGAGAGACAGAGACAGAGACAGAGACAGCTAGAGAACCGAACTGTGGGAACTCCCCAGTTCAGCATGTGGGTCCTGCCTGGGCCGGAGCCGGGATTCGATCCTCGGTCCTCGTGGCCTCAAAGCGAGCGCTCAACCCGCTGAGCCATCCCGGCTTTCCCCGGATAACTTTTAAGTCATCCCTGATTCATGCTTCCTCTCACACAACCCTCTTCCTGAGTCACCATCATCTCTCGCCCAGGCAGGAACATCAACTTCCTCATCAGTTTCCGCTCCTGCCCAGCTGCAGGCCATTCTCCTTACAGCAACCACCATTGTTTTCACTTAACTTTTTTGTGCATAGATAATAATCACATGGTTCAAAAACATAAAAGTCTTAAGTCTTCCTCACAGCCCTAATCCACATGTCTGTAACCCTTACCTCCACAGCCAATCACTGTTATTAATTTTTGGTGTTTACCAGAGAAATCTTTATAAAACACACATCACAATATGCTGGTCCTTGCTCACAGCCCTCCAAGGGCTTCTTGTTACACATGGAATTCCAAAGCCCTTACTGGGGCTTGCAAGACCCTATCAACCAAGCCCCTCTCTATATCTCCATCCCTAAATAATCCTACCTCTCTTCCCCTTGCTCTGCTCCAGCCGCTCTGGTTGGATTTTTCAACTCTCTATTCTTCAGCCTCTTCATATGGCTCATTTCCTTTTTCAGGTCTCTGCTCCAATGTCACCTCCTCAGAGCAGCCTTCTCTGACCATCTGTCACTCGTTGTAACCTCTGTCACTCTCAATTTCCTTATCCTGATTTTTTCTTTCAAGGACTGTTTATCTGACATCATCTACCCCACTAGAATATCTGCTCCCAGAGAATAGGTGCTCTGGCCTATTCACTGTAGGATCTCCTACCTAAAGCCATGCCTGGTGGATGACTATGGAATAAACTGTGGAACTCTAGACATACACCAGGATGAGTAAATGAACAGAAAAATGAATTAAGAGATAGAGTGGGGAAGCCAGGATGGCTCAGTGGGTTAAGCACTCACTTTGCAGCCCTGGGGACCGAGGATTGAATCCCGGCCCAGGCTTGTGCGGACCCATATGCTGAACTGGAGAGTGCCCCCAGTTCAGTTCTCACTGGGGTGAGACCCCCAGCCCAGTTCCTGCCCTGTGCAGCCCTGCCCACCTGTGGAATGAAACTATGTGGAAGAACCAATGATGTACAACTATGGAGACTGTTCTGGGCCCTCCCCCTTCTCTCTGTCTCTGTCTCTCTCTCTCTCTCTGCCAAAAACAATAAAAATAAATATGAACAAAAAAAAGAGACAGAGCATTTGGCAATGGCTCTCAAAATTCCCAATGCATGTATTCACCCAGGAATTTTACTTCAAACAAGATAGTCTACTGATAATACTATCAGATACATGCCATCAGATGTACAAGGATATTAACTGCAGCAAACATTTGTAAGAGCAAAAGTTAAGAATACAAGCAATGAGTGCTTGACTGACTCACCACTAGGCAAGCTGCCAAGTGCCAGTGAAAAACTTGGGCTCGCCCTGGAATGAGACAGGCTTGGGTTTGACTCCAGGCCTTGCTGCTTCCTGGCTAAGGGGTCTTTAGAAAGGCCCTTGTCTTTCAGACTCATTTTCTGCATCTATTAAACAGGGAGCGGGGAAGGTTGTATGTAAAACAGAGCGTGGTACCCAGTGGTCAATGCCAGCCTCCTTATTTTCTCTTTAAGTCATTTCCACCTCTGAAAGTTGCCCAGATGTGAAAGTGACATAGAGTGAGCAGAGTTTTAGAAACTCAGATAAGAAAAACAGATATGACCTGAGATGAAGATGCAAAAAAAGGACACCTACAGACATAATGCAAATATGGCCTGCCATGTTTATCTCCCCTAAACACCCACAATTTCTGGAGAATCCATAAACAGAACTCTCAACTCTGTCTGTGTGATTAGTGCTTTCAACCAGCTGGTGGTAGCTAGGAGAAATGGTTCCACCTGGCACCAGTGCTGAGAAAAGGGCAGCGGGGACACTGCCCTGGGGGAGGGGGCAGCTCAGACCATCAATCACTATCATTAGCATCATAAATCACATAATAAGGACAACATACCTCGTATAGTGCTAAGCACCAGGCACTTTCACCCATTCAACTCTGCCAGTTACATCATAAGATGTCATCACCTCCACTTTACAAATGGAGAGTTAAGAGGCAGAAGGAAGGTTAAGGAACTTCCCCAAGGTCAGCTGCCTTACATGTGAACCTAGGCTCAAGCTCTTAACTACAATGCTTTGCTATAACAGCAGCTCCAGAAGAAAACTAGGAACTGGTGCTTTAGGAATAAAATATGGGAACCACAGTAGACTTACTATTATTGTGTATCCCACTAACTTTGAATTGTGTCAGAATGTACCGGTACATGTATTCCTTGTTCAAATATAATTTTAAAACATTTTAAGTAACATTTCAAATGAAAAATTATAAAATTTTCCATTCACCTATACATCTGTGAATATATTATAAGTATTTTCCTCTTTAACAGGCTTCCATTCCATTGGCCTTAAATCGCCCAGCCCTTGGGACTGCGCATGCGCTCTCCGCACGTCTTGCCCTCCGCCGGGAACTTTTGGCGTGTACAGGACTCCGCCAGCTGGAGTTTGAATTTTCGTCCCTTCACTGGCTGCCCCCTCCACCGCGGCCCCCGAGGGATTTCGTACGTGATCCAGTTCCCACCAGGCCGCGTCTCTCACGCTTTCAGCATAGAGCCTGACACTAGAGCCCGTTAGGGCGCAATCTGGGCATTCCTGCTGCCCCACCTCCCACCTCGGGGGTACTGAGTCCAAATCAGTCTGGTTCTTTCTCTCGGGGCTCCCTCTGGCTGGAGTGCCCTTGCCTGCCCTGCAGAGTGCAACCGGACCTGCGCCCTTTTCGAAGCGATTTAAACCCGTGTCCCTCCACAGACCGCGGGCAGTCTTCCAGAGCACGCACATGCCAGGTCTGATTCATTCCTGTGTTCTCAGCGCTCAGCCCAGGACGCTGGAATTCTTCCCTGTCGCCCAACCCCACCGCACCCCGCCAAAACCACTGAGGGGGTGGGATCACACCTGAACTCCAGAGCCGCCCACTCGCCTTTGCACACCCACCCCAGCCCCTGCCGACGCTCACGAGCACTGAGGCAGAGCCGCAGCGCCCTCCCGCCTCCTACCGAATCCGCATGCGCGCCGAGGCCAGGCTACGCCAACGACGCATGCTCAGCCGGGTGCTCACGCTCGCTACGCCAACGACGCATGCTCAGCCGGGTGCTCACGCTCGCTACGCCAACGACGCATGCTCAGCCGGGTGCTCACGCTCGCTACGCCAACGACGCATGCTCAGCCGGGTGCTCACGCTCGCACAACCTGAGCTGGGCTTGGCGCCGCGATACCTCCTCCTGTCCTTCCTCCTTCAGGCGGGCCTTCTGCGCGTGCCGCTTCCGGGATGCCCAGACCAGTTCCGGAGTGACCGGTACCCGCTCTTGCCCTGTCTCCTCCACGCTTCTGGCCCCCCCAGACGCCATTTACAGGCAGGTAACTGGTGGTGGAACTTCCCCGCCCCCAACACACCCCATCCCCCGACACAGAGCGCGCGCCGTGCCCCAGAAACCAGTCAGCGGCTGTCTTAGTTAAGGTTCCCCCGCGGGGCGCACTTCAGAGCCGCCCCCTTCTCGACCGTTAAACGGTCCCTCGGTCGCCCGTGGGAGTGCGGAATCGAATAGGGAGCCAATACTGGCCCTTTAAATGCCGGGTTGGCGGGAGTGGGTTGGGGAGGAGACGTTAACCTGTAAAATAGGAACTTCGGTTCTGGGAGTTACAAATAGAGAGGACCTGTAAACTGGCCATAAAGTCCTGCGAAGGCCCCTCAAATAACGTATCAAAGAGAAACTTAAGTTCTGGAAATACCCTCTCAGAGGTGCCTACAAACAGACCTATAAGTACTGGGACTCCACATATACTGTGTAAATAGAGATTTAAGTTGGGTTCCCCATAGGAGTCTTGGATAACTAGTTACGGGGAAGTCTCCTGAGTGATAAATACGAGGGCTGTCTGAAAAAAAATCCAGCCATAAATGCCTCTATTTTTCATATTACATGGCTGTATACTTTCCAGATAGCCCTCATAGACTAATCAGTTCTAGGGGAAGCCCCGTATAAGAGCCTGTGAATATATGTTTTAAGTGTTAGTCCTTAGAAAAATGTGTAAACTTGAGTTCTGGGGTATGGAGAGATGCATCATTTGGGTGGACATAAATATGGAGTTAGGAATTAGGACTCTCCCCATATGGTTTGCAAATACACACTTAGATTGTGGGAGACACCAAAAAAAGGGTGTGTGAGATGATTAAGTACTGAGGAGCCCCCCCGCCCGCCCCCAAAGAAATGTGTGATTAGGCTCAGTTTCTGGGAGGTCACCATGAGAGTCCCATAAAAAGACACTTAAATAGACTGGCTTTATATGTTTCAGGAGCATCTCAAAAGTAGTCTAGAAACAACATTGGGGGTCCCCAAATTGCATATAGGTGGACTCTTACTCTGGGGAGATCCTCATAGGGTCTGTTTAATAGACTCAAATACTGTGGAAATTCCCAGAATAAAGTGGAAATGACATTTGCATGGGAAGAGGGTCCTCGTGGATATGTAAGCAGACAGCATAGTGCTGGAGCGGAATCCCATGGAGGCCTGAACACAGACATTTGAGCACTGTCAAGCCTTCAAAATAATGTGTGAATGGACACTTAAGTGCAAGGGAGGAAAGAGGGAGTTCCAAGTTCTGAGGGGAATCTCCATCGGAGACTTTAAACAGTCGTTTAAGTGTGAAATGAATAATTTCCGTAAGCATCCGTAATCAGGCCTTGTCATCCCCTGTCTCAGTTGGCAGTCTCCAACCCAGTTTGTGGCTGGGGAAGGGGTCACAGAACAGTGACAGGAGCTAGACAAGTTCCTGCCTGACTAGCAGAATTACTCCTGCATCTATAAACAGATACTTCAGTTCTAGAAGGAATCTCACAGGGACCTAGTAATGTCACTATGTACTGGGTTAGATTGGAGGGATTCATCGAATGATTTAATAGACACTTAAGAGCTACTTAGCTAGCTAAACAAACAAAAAAATAGCTAAGCAAGAGTCAGCAAACTTTTTTCTGTAAAGGGTCAGGGAGTAACTTATTTATTTATTTATTTATTTTATTTTTTTTAAAATATTTATTTATTGTTTTTTGACAGAGAGAGAGAGAGATACAGAGACAGAGAGAGAACTGAACTGGGGGAGCTCCCAGTTCAGCATATGGTTCCGCACGGGTCGGGTCCGGGATTCGATCCCTGGTCCCCGGCGCTGCAAAGTGAGCGCTCAACCCACTGAGCCATCCTGGCTTCCCCTATTTTAGACTCTATAGGCCATACTTTCTCTTGTTTCAACTCCTCGGCTCACCATTGAATCAAGAAGGCGGACAGAGGCAATGTAAACTGATGGCTGTGTTCCAATAAAACTTTACAAAAACAGAAGGCAGACCAAATTTAGTTCATAAGCTGCAGTTAGCCAACTTTAGTCCTTGAGCTATATAGCAATTGGCCTTATAGTCCTGCACACAGAAAGATAAGTACTCAGACTTCCATAGAATGATGTATAAATATCTGGGGAAACTGTCTAGCGACCTGTGAACATACTTAAATGGTAGCAAGTGGGTCATATAGGGAGCCATACATTTTATAACATCTTTGACTAATTTCAATACTGGGGAGACCTTGGAGTGTGATGGATGGTGAACCATTAGGAATGGAAGGCAAACAGACACTTGAAATGTAGAGGGACACCAGATGAAAATAGGCCTTTGAATGCTGCTGGAGCCCCACCCCCACACATCCCAATAATGGATAATCAAAAGAGGACTTGTCTCACTAAAGATCATGTTACTTACTGTAAGAAAGTGCCTTCCTGCATTTTGGGAAAGAATATCCCATCTCTGTGACCCAATCCCTATGAATTAATATTTATGTTGGGACAAAATAATTAATAGTTTGCAGTATTTTTGTCTATAAGTAGAAGTCTATTTGTTTCTCCCTGCATCCAGAGCTGTGCAATTCAAGATTAATAGGAGACTTCTGAACCTGTATCTTCCTTTCATTAAGTTGCCTCTCAGTCCAAGATGGCTGCTTAAGCTCTAACCTCTACACTGACATACCTTTCAGTCAGGAGGAGGAAGGGGCAAAAGGCATGTGCCAGCATCTGTGAAGGAAAGTTTCTGAAAGCTGCCAAAACATAACTTCTGGTGTCATACCATTGGCCAGAAAGAATTTAGTCACGTGGGCACACCTAACTGCAAAGTAGGCTGAGCATTGTATTCTGGATAGTCATGCACCCAGCTCAGAACTTAGGGTTTTATATTTTTGAAAGAAGTGAAGATGACATTGGGAGCAGTTGGCAGTCACTGCCACAGCTACAGAGCTCTTTGGAAAGGAAATGCCTTCTTACAGTCTGGGATGAACCATGTAGAGTGTGGAGGAACTCTTCACCCTGGAAACCACCTCTTTCTCTCTGTAGGCAATCATGTCTGAGTCTGGTCACAGTCAACCTGGGCTCTATGGGATAGAGAGGCGGCGACGGTGGAAGGAGCCTGGCCCTGGTGGCCCCCAGAATCTCTCTGGGCCTGGCGGTAGGGAGCGGGACTACATTGCACCATGGGAAAGAGAGAGACGGGTGAGTTTCTAGTCCCATGTGCAGCATTCATGTATCCACGCATTTCAAAAATACTTATTGAGCATCTGCCATGTACCAGGCACTAATCTCTTGTAAATGCTGGGGCTATATCTATGAACAAAACTGATTGCCCTCATAGAATAAGAGGGTAGAGAATGATAGTTGAGCTAACTATTTTAGATCAGGTGGTCAGAGAAGGACTCTGAAGAGGTGACTTGAGTAGAGACATGAGTGAGATGAGAGAACAAGCCATGGCAGTCTTAGTGAAGAACATTCTACTCAGAAAGAAAAGCAAATGGAAAGGTTCTGAGGCCTATATGTGGTATGTTCAGGCAGTAGCCTGGAAGCCAGTGTGAGTTGTAGTGGGTGAAGGAGAGAAAATGATAGAAGAATGAGGTCAGAGAGGTAACTGGAGCCAGATCATGTAGCATCTGGTAGGCCTTGGAAAGAACTTTGGATTTCACTGAATGAAGGTAGCATTGGAGAGTTTGAGCTGAGATGGGCTATGAGCTCATGTTTTAAAGAGTTGTATAGTAGTAACAAGAACTGTTTGTATTTATTGAGCAGCATGCAATGTGCTGACACTGTGTGCAAAGTCTTTACATCCTCTGGGTCTTCCTGAACCCTATAGCTACCCCATCAAGTAGAAGCTATGGTAGATCTCATTTTCCTTAATGAGGAAATGAGCCTCAGCAGGGAAGACTTACCCAGAGTCAGCAAGCTTTGGGGCCAGAACTTGAACCCCACCCCAGCTGATCCTCAAATGTTACACCATCTGCCTGCTGCAGAGAGTGTCCTGGGCTGGGAATCACAGCCTTGGTGGGCCCTGGTCTTGCCTTGCTCTTCGGTGCTTGCTTAGGTGACCTACTACTAGAACCTGCCACCTGGGTTTTCTCTCCGGGTCCCTGCCCACCTCTGAGAGCTGTTTGGTGGGGTGGAAGAAGTTAATTAACAGTCGGCAGGGAATGTTGGCATAGCTTAGCAGGCTGAGCACTTGCCTTGCAATTGCAAGGTCTGGGGTTTGAATGCCAGCCCCAGCCCATGCAAACCCGTATGCTGAACTGTGGCGCAACTGGTGGCCACAGGGATGACATGGCAGTGAAGCTCCTTGCCTCCCATGTGGGAGGCCTCCATTTCAGTTCCCGCCCCATGCAGCCCCACATCCACCTGTGTGGAATGACTGTCATAATTAATGATGGAAAACTAGAGACTGCTCTGGGCCCTCACCCCCCACCCCCCACCCCCACCTTTCTCTTTCTTTCTCACCCTCTCACCTTCTCACAAAATAAATCTTGTTGGGACCAGTTTCTGAGCCATAATACTGCAAACATAACCAATAATTTATTCACAGTGAGATGGGCTCTTGCCTCTTCCCTTGTGTGGCATCAGTGAGAACATAGCCTCTCTTCCTTCCAAACACATCTTCCTGGGGAATGTTAACCATCTTTCTACACCTTCATCTTCATTCCCTGAACATGCAGCTCCCAAATAGAGATTTTTGTCTTTGACTAGGCTACGGAGCCCTGGCAGCCTCCAAACTGGCCAGTGGACTCCTCACATCCTCCATGTCCCCTGCTGGTCCCAGCTTCTTCTGTCATTTCTCACAACGTCAGTGACAGCACATTGGATCTTATCCTGTACACCTTCTCCCTACTTCCAATCCTACACCATTCAGGCACCAGTGCTACAGTGTTCCTCCTGAGTACATCTATCCATCATCTCTCCACCCTCGGCATCAGTCCCCTCTGTCATCCACTCTTCCCCGGACCTTCTTACCTGTCTCCCTCCCTGGCCCCCTGGAAGCCCACAGCCTTTCCCCCTGCAGTTTTCTTGCTACTGTGTTTCCCAAAGCACTTTCATATCATCCTTTTGTTCGTTCTTCACCAGAGACCAGAGGAGAGTGAGTGGGATTTAAATAAGAATCTTGGGGCTGCTGGGATGGTTCAGTGGGTTGAGCTCTCGTCTTATAGCCCCAGGGTCTGAGAATTGAAACCCATGCGGACCCATATGCTAAACTGGGGTGTGCCCCAGTTCAGTTCTGGATTAGTCAAGGAACCAGAGAAAGAACAGGACTTAAAACTCAGGTTTCTTCCCTTTCTCAAGCAGATTGGGGGTGAGTCAGAGGAGGGCTTGCTGTGGGAATCAGTGCATGGGCTTGGCCACCGTGAGAGCAGGGCTGAGGCGGAAAGGGTCAGGCTAGCAGGCACTACCAGCAGCTCTCAGACAGGGAGCACCTGCCGTGTGTCAGATGCCACACTGTATGAGTTGTCTCCTTTCAGACTCTTAATAGTCCTGTGAGGAAGGAATTCCTATCCCCACTCACCAAATGAGGAAACAGGTCGAGGTGACTAGTTCCTTATCCAGAGTCACACAAGAGGCAGGGCCAGTTCTGCACCAAGATCTTTCTGTCTCCCAGGCCCATGCTCCTTCCACCTGGGCTTGTCTAGCAGAGGCAGCTGAATGGAACAGTTGAGAGCATGGTTCTGGAGTCAGGCTGTCTTGGGTTCAAATTCTGGTTCCATTGTTTATCAGCTATGTGACCTTGGGCTAGCCAGTTAACCTCTCTGTACCTCAATTTCTTCATTTGTAAAGTGGAGATAATAGTATCTATCTTACAGGGTTATTGGTAGGATTGAGAAAGTTAATATATGACAGCATTTAATTAGTACTCTGTACCTCAACTTCTTCATTTGTAAAGTGGCGATAATAGTATCTATCTTGCAGGTTGTTGGTAGGATTGAGAAAGTTAATATATGACAGCATTTAATTAGTATGTGGCACATAAAGGTCTTCTGGAGTGGCAAGGGGAGCCGTTCCTGAGTAACTGCTTCCCTCACCACAGGATGGCAGTGAAGAGACAAGTGCGTCGTCAGTCATGCAGAAAACCCCCATCATCCTCTCAAAACCTCCAGCAGAGCGGGTGAGCCGGGAAGAATCCTGGGAAGGGGAGGCTGGGAACAATTAGGGCATGAGTCTCTCTCACTGACTGGAACTTTTTCACTCCCATAGTCAAAGCAGCCACTACCTCCAACAGCCCCTGTTGCTCCATCTGCCCCAACCCCTCTTGAGAAGCCCATCGTCCTCATGAAACCACGGGAGGAGGGTAAAGGGCCTGTGGCCACGACAAATGCCTCAACCCCCGAGGGTACTGCCCCGCCACCCCCTGCAGCCCCTGCGCCACCCAAGGGGGAGAAGGAGGGGCAGAGACCCACACAGCCTGTGTACCAGATCCAGAACCGGGGCATGGGCACTGCCGCGCCAGCAGTCATGGACCGTGAGTAGGGGCCAAGCAGAATCTAGGTGGGAGCCGGAACTCCTCACACAGACCCTCAGCGCATCCTCTCTCCTGCTTTGTGTTTTTAGCTGTCGTGGGCCAGGCCAAACTACTGCCCCCAGAGCGCATGAAACACAGCATTAAGTTGGTGGATGACCAGATGAATTGGTGTGACAGTGCTATTGAGGTATGGTGTGTGTGTGTGGGGGGGGTCTCCCCCTGCTTGAACTTCCAAAGGTTCCACTTCCACCGCCTGCCTCCAGCCTCTGGTAGGCACCAGACTAGGTAGCTTTCAGGCAGCTACAGCAATGAGAAGGAATGGATCTGAAAGCTCTCACCAGCCAGAGCTGAATTTCAGTAGCCTTCCTCAGCTCAGCAGTATGGTTGGTGAAGTACGGAACTACTTTGATACTCGTTGGCTAAGAGGTACTCCCACTATCACCTAGATGCCTGGTGCGTTAGCCTCCTGCACCATCCCACAGCAGGGTGGCCTCCTGGACTCTGCTTCAGTCCTCCTCATCGGCAGAAATTCATGCTGTACCAGTGTTAGCTGGTTTGAATGTCACTTCTGGGAGGTCTCCCTTCATCCCATCAGCCCCTGCTCTATTCACCAGAACCAGGATGTGAGTTCCTCTGCCTCTCAGTTATTTCATCGCTTCTCTTTTGTATTCATGACTTCAGCCCAACTTGACTCCACAATGGAGCAACTTCAGTTTAGACTTCCCATTCCTGGACTATCTCCAATCTCCCAGTCTTCGTTTCCCCTCTTCTGCTGCCCCCCTCCTCAGACCTGTCACGTCACGTCCCGACTCAGATTCACCCTAGTATGTCCTTCCCCAACAGCTTGGACTTACTAGGACAAATATGCCAAGGCCATCTGTTACCTGGCCCTCATCCTCTCACACTGATATCAACTAGAGAGCTTTAAAAGGAGCCATTGTCCAGGCCTTGCCCTTCAGCACTGTCAAATTGAACTCTTCAGTGATGGTGTTCTGTATCTGTGTCATCTAGTGTGGTAGCCATAGTCCCTGCACATGGCTTCTGAGTATTTATCTGTGGCTAGTAACAACAGGAATTGGATTTTTAATTGAGTTTTATTTTGATTCAAATAGCCACATGTGGTCAGTGCCTACCATATTGAACATGGCTAGCCCTAGGTGTTGTGCTTAATTTGTCTAGAGTTAGGCCCAGGATTAGCATCTTTTTTTTTAAAGCTCTCCAAGTGATTCTAAGGAGCAGCTACAGCTAAATCCTCATTTAATATCATAAGTAACGGTCTCAGAAATGGCGACTTTAAGTGAAACAATGTATAATGAAACCAGTTTTCCCATTGTCTAATTGATTAGTTAAGTTCCTATAGCATATTTCTCTGGTCACAAAAATATCACCAAACTTCTAAATAAAGACCCAGAATACTCCAGATATTAAACATTGAAATAAAACATCTAAGAAACATTAATAAAAATAAGTCAGGTATTTCTTTTCCAACCCACTTAGTTCAGGGTGAAGAGTGGCTGGACCCTATTTCTGAACCTTGGAGCCAAGGTAGTAACCCACCCTTAGACATGCCAAGTTTGCCTCACGTGCACATCGTTGGGATGTGGGAAGAAATCTGAATTCCAAGAGAAAACCCACACAGACATGTGGAGAACATGCAAACCCCACACAAATAGTGTCTCTGGCTGGGAGTCTTTTTTTTTCTCCTCCAACTTTTTTAACTTTTTTTTTTTTTGGAGGACCCTCTCTAGGTATTGGTTTTCCTTGAGGAGTGTTTCTTATGCCCCCTGGTGGTTAAAGTCAGTAGAGCTGGTGGCCAGAGGGGAAGGTCTCAGGAATGTCTGGGATTCTTCCACAGAAAAGAGCCAGGATGGACTGAAGTCCCCTTCCTGCACACCTCTCCCTTTCGCATGCTTCCCAAGTTTCTCAGCCTGCCTGAAGCAGAGAGCCACCCAGGAGTCAGTTCCGGTAGCCCTGTTATGAGTCCTGCCTTCTTTAACCTGTCCCTTTGTACCTATGCCTCTCATCTCCTCCCCAAGGCCAAGCTTCCCTTTTTCTCACTTTGTTGTCACCTCACTGACTTCGGTTAGCTTCTTGACCATTCCAGGCTCTTTTCTATTTTGGAATTCTCACAAATAATGTTCTTGATATCCAGAACATTCCACATACCCTGCCACCACACACATACAGAGACCCTTTGCCCCAGGCCAGTGGGAATGCCATGCCCCCTCTTTCCCACTTGAGCAGCTGACAGATTCACGAGGGCCCCATTCCTACATCTTCCCGCAGTACCTGTTGGATCAGACTGATGTGTTGGTGGTGGGTGTCCTGGGCCTCCAAGGGACAGGCAAGTCCATGGTCATGTCGCTGTTGTCAGCCAATACTCCTGAGGAGGACCAGAGGTGAGGAGCATCAGGTAGGGGTGTGGGAGACCAGGAGGGAGGTGGGCATACCCCTGAGGTGGGAAGGGTAGGCCTGAAAGTTACTAGTGGTGTTGCCAGAGGATTTGGGGGAGTTGCTTCCCTTCCCTTGGCCTCAGTGCCTTCTTCAGATGAGGATGGTTCAGGGCTGGACTAAATCTTTATGTAGCTCCAAGGTAACAAGTCCTGTCCCCACTCCCTTCCCCCCCTTGCCCCAGGACGTGGTACAGAGCCCAGCCAGGAATTGGAATGATGTGCTCATTTGGTCTTTGGATTAAGGCCCACCTCAATCTTAGCTCTGCCACTCACCAACTGGTTGACCTTGGGCAGGTCACTTTACCTCCCAGTATCTCACTTCCTCATCTGTGAAGTTGGTGTTTGGAACATGAAGTAAGATCAGGAAGGCAAAAGCTAGAGTCTGGCACAGAATAAATGCGTACAGGATGTGTCTGGTATGGCCTGGGAAATAAGAATGGGCAAAGGTCTCAGTGTGGGCCCTGGATTCTAGACCAGCCTCAGTCCCACATTCCTGAGTGAGGATAGCATGTGATTGTGATGATAAAGTCCAAGAGAGGATTTGGGGGGAAAAGGATCTTAAGAACTAGGGTTCAAAACAGGGCAGAGAAGGAAAAGGCAGGGATTATAGAGAGAGGATATCACAATCTAATAAGGAAGATTCAAAATAAAGGAGGAGAAGGGATAGTGGCCACATGGGGTCTTCTCAAAAGAATAGGGATTTGTTTTTATAAAGCAGGTGATATTACCTTGGACTCTATGGGTTGGCATCAGGAGATCCATGAACCCCCTAACAGTATATGCAGAATTTTACATCAGCACTCAGCCTCAGGTTCTTCTAGAGAAAGGGTCCATAGTTTCCACAAGATCTCAGGGGTGCTGATGGAGACCCAGAACAGGTTAAGAACCACTGTTGTGAGAACATAACATCCACCAGAACCAGAGCTGCGAGTTCTGCCTCAGTTGCTCCATCCCCTCTTCCCTGCTCATGAAGTCAGCCCAACTTGACTCCACTCTGGAACAACTCCAGCTCTCTCAGAGAGCTTCCACCCCCAACTAGCTAAATATTCCTCTGGCTCTCAGTTCAGATTCCTGAGCCAGAATCCTGGTTTAGCTTGTCTTTTTGAGCCATGACAGCATGATGGATTTTGAATGATTTTTTTTTTTCTTTTTTTTTTTTAACTGAACTGGGGGCCTCACCGCTTTCGGGAAGCACTCCCCAGTTCAGCATGTGGGTCCCTCTGGGCCGGAGCCGGGATTCAATCCTCGGTCCTCAGGGCTTCAAAGCGAGCGCTTAACCCACTGAGCCATCCCGGCTTTCCCATGATGGATTTTGGTACCAACTGTTGTCATAAGTTTTACCTCCTAATTATCTTTAGAATTCCATCTGCTTCTCTGCTCCTCCATGCCCACCTCCATGGTCCAGGCCACTGATGTCTCCCTGGAGGATGCCAAGAGCCTCCTAACTGGTCTCCTTGCTTTAGTTTAATTCAAGACATGTTGATTGAGTGCTTACTCTGTGGTGCTGGGGTTACAAGAGTAAACAAAAAGTCTTAGTCCTCGTAGTCCTACATTTTTAGTAGGGGAGATAGTAAACCAAATGCATACACTACTTGGCACATTAGGAGATGATAAAAATGGGAAGGGATGATAGGCAGTGTTGGCTAGGTTGCAGTTTTAAATCAGGTGGTCAGGGAAGCCCTCACTACAGGGGCGTTTGAGCAAAAGCAGACTTGGAGGAGGGGGAGCATCCCAGTCAGAGGGAATGGCAGGTACAAATCTCTGAGGTGGGAGGTTGCCTGGCATGTGCAGAGTAGTGTGGAGTCCACAGAGCTGGATCAGAGTAAGCAAGACAGAATCGCAGATCAGGTCAGAGAGGCCAAAGGCCTGTATCTGGGCCTGTAAGTAATCCACACTTCCTACCCTAGAGCTCTCGCCACACAGCGGCAGGGGGAAGATCTTTAAAACTCAGGTGTATCCTGTCACTCCTCTACTTAAGTCTCTTTAGGGCCTTATCCAGGCTCATGGGCTGAAGCCCCAGCTCCTTCCCATGCCCACCAGGGCCTGTGTGCCCTCCTGCTGCTCCTAGCACCCTGTTCTGACTTTGCTCTTACCACACTGGCCTTTGATTTCTCGTGTAAGCCACTTGCCTGCTGCCTAGCATAGCCTTTGCTTTCATCCTCCATCCCTCCTCACCTCCCCCTGTAAGTTTAATTAAAGTTGCTTAATTAATTCTCCTTTTTACCCTCAGCAGCATCATTGGCCTCATAGGGCAGCCCTTCCCAGGTTCACCAATAAACTTACCCCACTCGGAGCACTGCCCAGCTCCCTAACCCTGGCAGCTACTGATGTCTATTATAGCAGACTTTCTGTTAACCAGCACCCATGCCGGATAAATATAGTGTTGCTTTGATTTTCCTTGCCAGTTGCTTGGGATTGTCAGTTGCTTGAGTTCTGGTTAATGGAGAGTCTACTGTGTTTGTAAGCTAGACCAGAAGCTCTGTGGAAGTGCAGGCTGTCTTTCCCGTTACTGCTGCATCCTGGTATCTGGCACATAGGAGGTCTTCAGCACAGTGTTTGTTATGTGGGAAGATGTCTGCTCTGTGTCAGTCGACACACTAAGCAGCTCAGAATTTTTTTCCTGGTTGCTTGAATTCTGGTTAACAGAGTCTACTGTACATACCGCTGTACATCAGGTACTCTTCCAAGTGCGTTACATATGTTAGGCTGATCAGACGCACCATTTTAATGGGACAGAAAACAATGGTACTGTCCTGTTTCAAATGGTACATATTATCAGCCTACTGACACCTTGAATTTAGCCCAATGAGACTTAACCTGACCATATGTACCATTTTAAACAGGACAGAAAAAGACAGTACTGTCTTGTTTTAAATGGTATATATGGTCAGCCTATATATTAGCCTCACAGTAACCCAAAGAGGTTTGAGGCTATCATTATCCCCATTTTACAGATGAGGAGACTGAGAAGAAAGATCAAGAAACCTGCCTAAAGACACAGCCAGGATGACGCAGAGCTAGGATTTGAATCCCAACAGTCAGGCCAAGTCCCTGCTCTTAACCCTTTTAGTGCAACGGGCCAATATATCGGCTTCTGCATCTCGGGGGAAAAGTGGCAGGCAGATATACTGGCTCATAGGTAGACCATAGTTAAAAGCGCTATAACATTTTTTATTGTATGATGTATAACTGAAATAATTACATTTTCAGACGATATAAAAGAATAGTATTACTATTAACTAATTCAATTTATATAAAACTAAAAGAACCACGTATGGATATCTAAAACAATAACTTCATAACGTTTTTTTTTGTAAGGTGATACATTTTATTAAATTACCCTTCATATTTCTCGTAGTACTGCTGGCAGAAGGTAGCACTAAGAGGGTTAAACTCCTCAGTCTGTTGACTTCGTTGAATGAGTTAAAACATCTGCTTATGGGTGGGGGTGAAGTCATATGCAATGTAGCTCCCCAGAGAGCAGGGGCCATAGATGGAAGGTTTGGTGGGCAGGCAGGGGACCTCTCCTCACATGCCCATTTCATGGGTCACACTGGAGGTGTCAGAGGCCGAGAAGCAGACTCTAATGCACCTCACCTGCTCCTCCACCACAGGGCATACGTCTTCCGGGCCCAGAGCGCTGAAATGAAGGAACGAGGGGGCAACCAGACCAGCGGCATTGACTTCTTTATTACCCAAGAGCGGATTGTTTTCCTGGACACACAGGTGCCAGCCTCCACCTGCCCCACCCTGCTGCATGCCACAGTCAGCTCCACCCCTGAGTATTTCTAAGCTGGAAACCTACTTAGATTCCATGTGGGTCCAGCCAAGCCACAGACATACTTGGTGCCCTTGGGCAAGTTGTATCTTTTCTTGGCCCTTAGTCTCTTAACAAATTTTGCCCTCTCCCTCCTATCCATTATATATACAGTAGCCTAAAGAATCTTCTAGCACAGCAGTTAGAAGTGTGGGCGCTCGAGTCAGTCAGTCTTTGTCCACATCCTGCCTTTAATCCTTACCAGTGGGTGACTTGAAGTAAATTTTATCTGCCTCAAACCTCAGTTTCTTCGCCCATCAATGGGGATGATAAGTGTATTCAGCCTTAGGATTCTTGCAAGGATTTGGTGGAAGCTTCTAGGCACAGTGCTTGGCACAGGACCTGCTATATGGTTCACGCTCAGCCTCGTATTGTCTTTAGTAGTGACCTGTCATGTGTTTGGCAGCTTTCCTCAGCTTCTCCCTTGCTCTTTTTTTTAAAGATTTATTTTATTGTTTTGACAGAGAGACAGGGAGAAGGGGGAGGGCCCAGAACAGTCTCCATAGTTGTACGTCATCAGTTTTCAACATAGTTTCATTCCACACAGGTGGGCCAGCAAGTACCAAACTGGGGGCCTCCCACATAGGAAGCACACTCCAATTCATCATATGGGTCCACATGGGCTGGGGCCGGGATTCTATCCTTGGACCCTGAGGCTGCAAGGCAAGCACTTAACCCTCAGCCATCCCGGCTTCCCCTCCCGTGCTCTTAAGGAAAGTCCCTGTTCCTGAGCCTGGCACTCAGGGCTTATGTGGCTGGCCTCCTTCAGAGACTGGCCCTCCCCTCTGGTGTAGTCAGCAGCCCCGCCACACACACCCCAGGCCTCTCTATGCTCTCTCTCCCCTCTGGGCTTTCCACATACTGTTCCCTTTACCTGAAACCACCTATGAGCTGTGCAACCTTGGCCAAGTTATTTAACATTTTCATTCCTCACTTTTCTTAAGTGGAAAAATTATATTACGTTCCTCAGGGTTTTTGTGAGGTTTCAGTGAGTTAACACAAGTAGAGTGCACCCGATATAAAGGAGGTACTCGTTACGCATATCTGTCAGTATCCTTATCATTAGAGCACTCTCTCTGCCCTTGTCTTTTTGCTTGGCTAATGCCTTCTCCCTAAGACTCCGCTGTTGCCTCTTCCTGAAGCCTTCCCCTCCTCTGAGCTCCCACTAGTGCCCATGTGCACCTTCCATTTCAGCACGTGATTTGTCAGTCTTGTTCTTATGTGCTGCTCCCCTGCCCCACCTGCCTGCAGTTCTTCCAGGAAGGGTCCTGACACATAGTGGTTACTGAATGTTAGTAGAACAAAGTTCTGGTCACTGTGGGCATTGGTGACATGGAAAGTGGAAAACCTACAAATGTGGCCTGAGACCTATGTGCCAGGCCCTGTGCAAGGGTCATGGGAACCTAGAAATGAACTGTGTGCAAGCTTGCAGAGCTAAAGTTAGAAAAACAAGACAGAATAGAATACTGTGCTGTTTGGAGTTTTAGAAAGTGAGCAGTTGGAAGAGTCTCTTAATTCTACTCACCACAATAAGAAGGCAATAAACTATCAAACTATTATAATTTAGCTTTTAGTTTTTTAATGGACATTCCTTTAAGTAAAGTTGGATGATTCTTTTACACCCACTGAAGTAATCTTTTTTTTTTTTTAAATAAATCTTTATTTATTTTTGACAGAGATAAAGAGACAGAGACAGAGAGAGAACTGAACTGGGGGAGCTCCCCAGTTCAGCATATGGGTCCGCACGGGCCGGGGCCGGGATTTGATCCCCGGTCCCTGGCGCTGCTAAGTGAGTGCTCAACCCACTAAGCCATCCCGCTTCCCCATAATTTTTAAATCCTCACCAATTTTCACGTTAATCTTTTCTTGACCTAAGTAATTATCTTAGCAAAGTATTGAAAGCATTTGAAACAACTAACAACAAAAGGACCTTGACGAGACATGGCTCCTTCAAGTAAATGTTAAATTTATTAGCACTAGATTTCTCCTCTTTGGGTGTGAGACACTGAAGAGAAGTGATGATTTGTAAAAGAGCTGGGGAAAGTATATTGACCTTGAAACTTTTTTTTTCCGCCTCTTGTTGACTAGTATACTGCACTAATTAGAATCTGTGTGCTTGTATTTCTAACCTTATTTTGTCCCCAAAGAGTTGATTGTATTGGCCTTGCACATGTGGAACTTGGGTAGTTATGACCCCTATGACCCTGAACCCCAGCCCCTACCTTGACACCTCCTTCTCTTCATTTCTCCAGCCCATCCTGAGCCCCTCCATCTTGGACCACCTTATCAACAATGACCGCAAGCTGCCTCCGGAGTACAACCTTCCCCACACCTATGTTGAGATGCAGGTGAGGGGTCTGAGCCAGGGTCAGGGATAAGGTCTTACCCTCTCCCGCCAAATCTGCAATGGGTGCTGGATATGGGTTGACTTGAGTGTCTGCTTCATCAGAACCCTTGCCACCCCAAGAGCTGCAGGCAGAGGACAACAGAGGTATCTGGCTCTGCACCTCCCTCTTTCAGCCTCAGTACCTGCCTGTGTAAAATGAGGATGATTGTTCCTCCTTTGCCCAGTTTAGGGATGGCCTGTGAGGCAAGTGGCAGCACAGCCTGGACACATAGTAGGTTACTTAAAGGCTCTGAGGCCCTTACTCTGCTGCCCCCTCAGCTGAGTCCTGGGGGGACTGGGGACCCCTGTCCAGTTAGAGGGGAACTTAACTTCATTGTGCCTTCCCACGCATTCTTAGTCACTCCAGATTGCTGCCTTCCTCTTCACGGTCTGCCACGTGGTGATTGTCGTCCAGGACTGGTTCACTGACCTCAGTCTGTACAGGTAAGCAGCTGGGGGTTGGGGGAACCAGGCATGAGATGAGGTCCAGAGACCCAGCCATTTGCCCAGGTCTCACACAGCAGCCACAGGCCCCTCTTAAAATGTAAGTTTGAATGGGTCACTGCCACCTAATCCTCCCTCAACACATGCATACCCGTTTGTAGCCCGCCACTGCCTTTACACATCACTCACAAGAAAACCCGAAGTCCCCCTTGTGCAGGGCTACACAGTACAGCCCAGTCACCTCGCTGGCCTCTCCCATCGCTTTCCCTCACTCCATCAAAGTCGTCGTGTCCTCGTGTTTGTTCTCATGCAGTGTAGGGCCTCTGCAGTGCTCACCTCTCAGCCAGAAACACTTCCCGCAGATCATCTTCGGTTCCTCCCTCATGGCCTTCAGGTCAACCTCAGGCCTTGCCTGACCTTCTCACTTACGTAACACTCCTGTCCCCCTGCCCCTCACTGACAGGGCAGTGTAGATCTTTTTACCCTTCTCCTTGTTAGAATGTAAGCCCCAGAAGGACAGTCGCCAGCGCCTCACACAGTGGCTGGCACAGGGTAGATATTTAATACAAATTTGATGAATGAGTGAATGGATAGCATAAGGAGCCGGCTTGTATGGTCCTTAGAGTTTTGTCGATCTCCTCCAGGCACATGTACCATCCCATTGGTATGGTAGGCAGGAAAAGGGAGGGAGTCTGGATCTGACATGAGTCCTGCTTGAAGCAGCTGGAGGTTCCAAAAGTGACCCCAGGCAGGACTGGCTCAGAATCTGTGGCTACAGGGGTTCCTTTTGGCCTCATGCCCTAGGAGATAGCTGCGGGGAGGCCAGCAGCCTTGGGCACAGGACCCAGACAGAAAGAAGGAATGGGAGCTCATGGGGGAGGAGAGAGTGGAGCTGAAGGAAACAGGTGTTTCCAAAGTTAGACAGCCCTGAGTTTGACTCCCAGCTCTCATTGGCTTTTTCCACAGTTCTATGTAGGCAGAATGTTTTATGCAGATTGAGTTAAAAGAATTTAAAGGGGACGTGGGATAGCTCAACAGGTTGAGCACTTGCCTTGCAACTGTGAGGTCTAAGGATTGAATATCGGCCCTGCCCTGTGCAAACCCCTGTGCTGAGCTGGGATACAAATGGTAACTGCTAGGATGGTGGCGAAGGTTCTCGCCACCCATGTGGGAGGCCCCCTGTTCGGTTCCACTTTGCATGTCCCCACATCCACCTGTGTGGAATGAAACTATGTCAAAAAACTCATGTTGTGCAACTGTGGGTACTGCTCTGGGCCCCGTCCCCCCTTCTCTCTGTCTTTGTCTCTTTCTCACCTTTTGTCAAACCATAAAAAATATTTTTTAAAAAAAGGAATTTAAGGCATTTGGCATAGTGCCTGGTGAGTAATTGATGAATGGGAGCTTACTGTTTACATTGGTAACCCTGGGATTCATGGGGGTGAGCTGTGAGTCTGGCCAACAGTAAGAAGAGACTTGCTGGGGAGACAGCTGTTGTGACAAGCTCTAAGTGACAATCCTGAAACTTCCCCTTCTACCATTCTTGTCCATCAGAATTCAGTCACATGGCCAATACATTGAAACAGTTATCGCTGTTCTGAGCACTGAGGATACAAGGGTGAACAAAACATGAACAGGCTGCACTGTGGAGTGACATTCTAGTGGGTCTGTGGGCTCAGGGGCTGGCAGGTAGCAGAGCCTTGTTTCTAAGCCAGAGTCTACAGGTGGGCTTCTCAGAGTAGGTGAGCCCCTTGAAATTGTGGACAGGTATGTGTGTGTCTGTGTGTGTGTGTGTGTGTGTGTGTGTGTGTGATGAAAATGGTGTGTGTGTGTGTGAGTGTGATGAAAATGGCCATCACTTTCATTAGATTCCATTATCCCTTACTTCAGTCAACAGGTTAATGGTATTTACTTTCACGTGTTTGGCAAAATTATCTAAAAGTAGTAAAAACTAAAACCTTAAGTCCACACAAAAACTCGCAGACAGGTGTTTATAGCAGCTTTATTCATAATTGTCAAAAGTAAAAGCAGCCAAGATGTCCTTCAGTAGGTGACTGGGTAAATGGGATATTAACACATTGCGTATGGATCACGAGAATCTTCGTTTTTTCTGAGCCATCTGTTAAGGACAGGTAAAGAGAATTCTCGTTTTTACACTTGACCTTTTATTTTTTACAAGATTTATTTAATTTAGGTTTAGTTGATATATAATGAGCAAATATTATCAACGGATAAATTTTGAGTAAGTACAAAAAATTTCATTGAAAAGTTATAAATAATATGGAAGCAATAGCATTTTAAAGAGAAGAGTTTGTTTCAACCTGGTCTCATATAAATACCTGCTGGAACAGAAGGGTATGAGGGATTTAAACCGCGCCATATGCAACATGTTAACCAGACAATGGGATATTATTTAGAGCTAATTGGAAATGAGCCATCAAACTGTGAAAAGACATGGAGGAACCTTAAGTACATGTTAAGTGAAGGAAGCCACATTCTAGAAAAGACAAAACTGAAGACAGTAGAAGGATCAGTGGTGGCCAGAGGTAAGGGGGGAGGGCAGAGCACAGAGGGTTTTTAGGCAGTGAAACTATGATATGATGGAGGATGCATGTCATGTTTGTCAAAACTCAGAATAAACACTGAGTGTGAACCCTGATGTAAACCATGGACTTTGTGTGATAATGACATCTCAGTGTAGGGTCATGGGAATGTTGATTCTGGAGATAACTGGGACGTGAGGCATGGTGTCTATGGGAAATGCCTGTACTTTCAATTTTCTTATAAATATAAACTCTAAAAAAAATGTATTTTTTTTTTTTTTAAAGATTTATTTTATTGATTTTTGACAGACAGAAACAGAGACAGAGAGAGACAGAGAGAAGGGGGAGGGCCCAGAGCAGTCTCCATAGTTGACATTAGTGTTCCATATAGTTTCACTTCACAGGTGGGCACAGGGCTGCGCAGGGCATGTGGGTCCGCATGGGCCGGGGCTGGGACTCGATCCCCGGTCCCCGGGGCTTCAAAGCGAGCGCTCAACCCGCTGAGCCATCCCAGCTTTCCCAAAATGTATTTTTTTAATAGCATAAACTCAGAAAATGCATACAGTTGGCATGAGTCCATGGATTAGTGTCTGAAGTTATCTCTGAATTCCTTAAAATTGAGTGAGAAACCTGGTTTATATGTGGCATTTTTCTGGGTGTGGCTGTAGAATTTTTTTTTTTAAGATTTATTTTTATTGTTTTTGACAGAGAGAGACAGAGACAGAGAGAAGTGGGAGGGCCCAGAACAGTCTCCATAGTTGCACATCATTGGTTTTTCCACATAGTTTCATTCCACAGGTGGGAGTGGGGCTGCACAGGGCAGCAACTGGGCCGGGGTCTTCACCCCAGTGAGAACTGAACTGGGGGCACTCCCCAGTTCAGCATATGGGTCCACACAGGTTGGGGCCGGGATTCGATCCTCAGTCCCCGGGGCTACAAAGTGAGCGCTTAACCAACTGAGCCATCCTGGCTTCCCCTGTAGATTTCTTCAGATGTGCAAAGTGAGCACCCCAGGCTGTGGGACATGGGGTGCCAGAGCATCAACTAACCTCTCACCCCAAACCCCAAGGTTCCTTCAGACGGCAGAGATGGTGAAGCCTTCCACGCCATCCCCGAGCCATGAATCCAGCAGCTCCCCAGGCTCTGATGAGGGCACTGAGTATTACCCCCACCTGGGTGAGAGGCTTTCTGGGACCACAGGGGTGGGCAGGGGGAAGGAAGCGGGCAAAAACCTGGGCCACACTGGGGAAGAGGGGAGCTGGGAGGAGGGAAGACAGAAAGGATTAGGCACTACTAGCTCTAAGGGCCACACCGCCCCAGTCCTGTTGAGGGCATGACCCAAGTCTGGGTCTGACTCCTTGATCAGAATGGGAGCGTCTTGGGGACAGGATATGCTCTGGAGCCCTGGCATCTCACAGCGTGGGACTTAGGGACTGAGTCTTGAATTGACCTGAGTGGCCCCACACCCCTTGTGCTCCCTCCCTCCTGCGGCCCTATGCCACTACAGGCCACTCCATTGCCTGCTCTGCCCTTGCTCTGCTCTAGTGACGCCCTACTTTTTGCAAAGGTCTACTTTTATGACACCCAGGCAGGTTCTTGCTTGCTTTTCTTGCCTTACCACTACCCTGGTGCCACTATCATACTCCTGATCATGTGGCCTTCTTCCTCTTCTGTCTTTTTTCTTCTTTCTGGCAGAAATCATCTGGCTTATCTCAGGGTCTTTAGCATTGCCCAGCACAGGACCTGGCATTAAAGTGAAGTCACATAAATATTTACAAGTGATCTGAACTCAGGGGTAAGGGCAGATCTTTCAGTGAGAATGGGGAGTCCATGTGGCCAAGCCTCACAGAGCCTCATCTCCCTATTGTCCCCAGTCTTCCTACAGAACAAAGCTCGCCGAGAGGACTTCTGTCCCCGGAAGCTGCGGCAGATGCATCTGGTGATTGACCAGCTCATGGCCCACTCCCACTTGCGTTACAAAGGTGAGCTTCCCTGAGCCACCCCTTGAGCTGGCCTACTTAACTCCTAATCCAACCCCATGGCTGAAACACCCAGACTAGTCTCCTGACCGTAGCTTGACCATCATACCCATACTCTGTCTCCTGGAAGCATGGTACCTAAAGGCTGATGGGTTGTCTCCTCCAGGTACTGTGTCCATGTTACAGTGCAACGTCTTCCCTGGGCTCCCCCCCGACTTCCTGGACTCTGAGGTCAACCTGTTCCTGGTGCCCTTCATGGACAGCGAAGTGGAGAGTGAAAACCCACCACGAGCAGGTGCGGTTGGCTCAGGGAATCGGGGCCATAGGGAGACTGGGGCTTCCTTGGTCTGGAGGCAGATATTGGCCCACTTGGTTAGGGGGAGACACGGGCTGCCCTGGTCTGGGGGGTGACAGTGACTCAGCCTGGTGTGAGGGGGTACTGGTCTGTCACAGAGGTGTCTGAACCCTTTCTCGGGAGCACGTTTCAGAGTTGTGGAAGTACAGGAAGAGCTGGCTAGGGCTGAACTTGGCAGCTCCTGGAAGCCCAGGAGGCTGGTTGGCTGGGAGGAAGGCCCCTTATCCTCCCCACCTCAATTTCCCAGGACCCAGTTCCAGCCCACTGTTCTCCCTGCTCCCTGGGTACCGTGGCCACCCCAGTTTCCAGTCCTTGGTGAGCAAGCTCCGGGGCCAAGTGATGTCCATGGCCCGGCCACAGCTATCACACACAATCCTCACTGAGAAGAACTGGTAAGAGCTCTTGGCAGAGTGTGTGTCGTCCATCCATCATCGTCTTACCCTCCTTCACCCCGTCCCCTTGGTGCATACAGGAGGAGATCCTCCAAGATCTCTCTACATTTAGTGTCCTAGAACAGTGGTGATTGCTACCAGCTTGTAAGTGCTCGTCTTACCCTCCTTCACCCCGTCCCCTTGGTGCATACAGGAGGAGATCCTCCAAGATCTCTCTACATTTAGTGTCCTAGAACAGTGGTGATTGCTACCAGCTTGTAAGTGCCTCCTCCACGCCAGGCAACATGCTATTTTATGTGACTCCACCCCCCACCCCCCAGGGTTAAAGTTAAAATTAGGGTCAGAGTCTGGGTTAGGATTTAGGGTAGAATTTAGGGTTAGGTTTAGCAGTTAGATTCAAGTTAGGTTTAGAGAGCACTGGGATTATTATTGAGGGTTTAGGGTTAGGGTTAGGGTTTAGTGTTAGAGTTAGGCTATTAGGGTTAGAAGATTAGTATTAGAGTAAGAGTGCTAGGGTAAGGGTTAGGGTTTAGGGTACAGTTAGGGTTAAAATTCAAAAGTTAGGTTTAAGATTAGGGTTACAATTGTAAAGTTGGCTTAGGATTGGGTGTATTTTTTTATTTGAATTCATTGGGGTCGCATTAGTTAACGATGGCTCAGGTATACCATTCTATAGCACATTGTCTGTGTCTTGATTGTGTGCTCACCACCCTTCCATCACCATATATCTGACCCCCTTTACCCTCTTCCTCCCTTTCCCTCTGGTAACCCCTATACTGTTTCCTGTGTCTATGAGTTAGTTTGTTCATTTAATGCATTCTATTCCTGTGATCTTTGAATTCTCCTAATTAGCCAGTGGAGTGTAGGTTCCATAACAGATTTTAATGTACTTTTGGGGAAATTTAGGCTCAGAGATAGGAAGTGTCATATAGTAAGGTCACACACCTGTAGTTAGGTGTCATTTGATTGCAAGGAGTAGGACCACCCAGTGAGCCCAGTCAGGCTCAAAGGTGATTTCTTCTAAGGCCTTGAATGCGGAAAGTGTAGACTCACAGGAGAGGGACCTGGCAGGACATCAGGTATCACAGGAATATTTTATTGTCCCCCTCCTTCTCTGCCAGCAGACCCCCATCCTGCTTTCAGGAGCCCTGCACCCCCTTCCCGGCCAGTTTTACATGACTTTCTGTGTCCAGAGCCCCAGTAGGTCTGCCACAGATCCAGGTCAGCCTTTGTTAATTTGCAAGAGAAGCAGATTTGAAAAAGAAATGGCTTGGTGCGGCCTCTAGCATGGTGCCGTGGGTCAGGATGCAAACATGGCAGCAGGCACCTCCCAGAGGAGTGCGGGGTGGGGCTGGAGCTCTGCTGCTCCCATGGGTGTAAAGCAGGGCCCTGCGGAGGGGAGAATGGGAGGTGGCAGGGCTGTGGAGCTGATCCTCACAAGACTGCAGGGAAGTAGAGATGGAGTGCTCCCCAGAGGCCAGCACTGAATAGAGTGTGAAGAAGGTTAGACTTGGAGGTGGGGGCTCGAGGGGCTTAGTCCAGGCCCAGGGCCTTCAGCTTCACATACCCCAGGGGAGGTTGGGGAATCGGGGCCCCCTCCCATCAGCGCCGACGTCTTCCCTGTTGCCCAGTGGAGGAGGCTCACATCACAGGTTACACATGGGCCCAAGGGCATCTCTGACGGTTGACTTGCTCTGGCAGGTTCCACTACGCGGCCCGGATCTGGGACGGGGTGAAGAAGTCCTCTGCCCTGGCAGAGTACAGCCGCCTGCTAGCCTGAAGCCGAGGGGAGGAAGGTCATGCAGGAAATCCCTTCCAGGTCCCCAGCCAATGGCGACGGAGTACGGACATTCTCCCGCCCTGTGGGGTGGAGAGTGGCGGCAAGCCTGATGAACGAGGGGCCGTGACTTCCTCGCCTGGAGACATGAGGTGTTCAGGGCCAAGCCCCTCACCCTCCATGGAGTGTTATTCAGGGGTGACTTCGAGATCCCACCCCCAGCATGGGACAGGGCAGCCCATCCTCATCCCCCACGGGGCTAGATGGTGGGAGGAGTCGAGTGGTCACTGGGCAGTGCAGGCTCCATCTTGATCTCCCTCTGCAGGGACAGAAGGAAAGCAACAGGGCCCTCTTCCCTGACTCCCAGCCCTCGCCCGTAAGGTGAGGCCGCATCGAGGGAGCTCCTTATTGGGGCAGGTCTGGTGGTTCAAATAAAAACAGTCTTGCGATCCTGTTCTGGTGCCCCTCTCCTCTCCCAGCATGCTATTCTGGAAGCATGGGTCCCAGCCCCTGTGGCCAGATGGTCCTTGGCCATCTATTGGAGCCTGAATGAACTTCTCATGGGGACTCACTTAATAGTGGTCATGGAGTTGTCAGGAGCAGATGAAAACTGGTCTGCTAAGGAGGAAGCCCCTCGTAAGGGGTATTCTATTCCTGGGGTGACGTGAAGCCTCCCAACTCTGTGTTACAGAAAATACGGGCCCTCCTTTGGCTCAATGCAGTGACCCCCCTCTCATGTGGTCTGCTGTCACTTGAAGACAGTGCCTGCCTTTGGTGAAAAGCCTAAATGCACTTACTAACTTTATACGCGGTTACAAATAGAACATATCCCTAGTTAACTACAGTTAGTTAAATACAGTGCTTCCTTTTGTTCAAATACTTATACCTGACCCTTAACACATGGTGCCCTGTTGGTTATATCGTGGCTTCCTTCTATAAATCTCATCTGCTCTGGCTTAAAAATGGTCCCTATCTTTCATTTAAATCCAGAACCTACCCTCAGTTAAATAGGCCATACAGTTCAATTAGTGCCCTCTCTCAACTGCTCAGTTAAATACTGCACATAATCTTTGTGTTTCCCAGAGTATGTGTCCAAATTGGTCTGGCCACCCCACCCATCCCAAATTAGTCCTGACTTTCAGATCCTGTCACTCCACCCTTCAAGGAGGGAGTGGGTTCCAGTTCATCCAGCGGAGTCGCATCTGTCTGCCAGTCCCCGTGCCACTTCATCTTCTGGCCTCCCCTGTCCTCAGGTGGACCCATAGAGGCCTGAAGGGGTGGGGGCAGTGAAGACAGCACTCAGAGGCTAGAAGGGGGCTGCCCATAAGTGGGAGGGGGGTCTGCAGATCTAAAGAGAGGGCTAATGTCTAGGAGGTACCAGACCCAGGTTCGGCTCTGGCCCTGCCACTCGCTGAGGGAGACCTTGGGCAAAAGCTCCCTGTGATGGTCCTCAGGGCCCATCAGAGCTCTTGACAGTCATTCCCCTCACAATACTTCGGAAGGCTTCACCCTACTGCCCCAACCTGCATAGACTCTGACTGCCCTCCAGCTAGACAGCTGAGCTCTTCCCTGCCCTGTCACACTTACTTGTCCCGTGTCCCATCCCCTCCTCCTGCTCCCCAGGGGGACTGCTGGCTGGCAAGAGGGTTGTCAGTAGGGAAGGTAGGGTCAATGGCCAGGGAAGACGCAAGACGGCACAAAAGCATGAGACAGCACATGAGCTCAGTCCAGGAGAGTTGGGCCTTGAGTTTCTTATTCCTACATCTGGCTTGGGGACATAGAGCCTGGGTCCACAGCCCTTCGCTGTCACCCCCCACTGGCCGGCCTAGGCTGAGGGCTGGGATTATTGATTGGCATTCTCCAGGAGCTTGCGGTTGTCAGGGAAGGCCTGGGTCAGCACGCACTGGGCATCCCGGACGGCCTCATCTAGGGACAAGCGGAGCACCTGGTAGACCGCAGCGAAGGAGATGCCGTGAGTGGCCAGGGCGCCCAGGACGGGCACACTGAGGAGCTCCTGGGTGAAAGCAGAGGCATCCCTGGAGGCCTGGCTCAGCAGGTCCACCACCAGCGCCTTGGTGACCTTGGTCTTCGGGCCCTGTACTGCCCCCAGGATTCTGTGCAGGGGCTGGCCCGTCCACTCAGCCAGCTTGCTGAGGGAGTCCTTGTCCAGGCCGAGGCTGCGGCGGTAGCCTTCCAGGGAGCGGATGAGCCTGCAGAGCTCGCACGCCACATCTTGTACTCCCGGCACAGGGCTCGCGTTGATGCCACAGGCCACTGTGGCCACCAGCCAGATGTGCTGCCGCAGCGAGGCCGCCTTCTCGTCTAGGATGGGCTTGGAAATGGTGGGCAGGGCCGCCAGGAGCGCGTGTCGCTTGTGGCTCTCTATGTCCTTCACCATCGCCTCCTGCAGCAGGCAGAAGTCATACTTGTCCAACTCAAACAGGGAGAGCAGGTAGACCCGAGGGTCCTCCAGGGCTTCCGCTGTAGGGGACAAGAGCACTGTCCAGTGGTCTCCACACCAGAGCAGCCGTGGTGTCCTGACAGCTGCCTGGGCTCAAGCAGGTGCCATGAGTCTTCACAGCACGTGGCTTAAGTGTCGTCCCTGGGGTCAGGTTGCCTTGCTACCTACCACCTGTGTGGCCTTGGGCAAGTTAACAAGCCTCTCTGGTCTGTAAGACAGTCATTGTACCTACCTCCTAGGGATGTGATGGTGGTGGCCTGAGTTCATGAAATGGTGCCTGGCCTGTGTGAGCCCTCAATAAATGTTAGGTGCCATCAGCAACAGGTGCCAGCACCTGCATGGGCACAGCATTTGCACTGCTCTCACTTGGTGAACACACAAGCCAATACATACCCTTTTCTTCCTTAGTGCAAGTGATTGGGTCTCTGTCACCTGTGCCAACTCTCAGCAAATGGCAGCTTGTAGTAGAAGGCCTGACTTTCAGCTTTTTTTTTGCAATGCATGTGCCTGATACTTTCTGCCCAGGCATGGCATCCTTTTCAAAGAGGCATCTGTCTCAAGGGAGGCTATCTCAAGCAAACACTAGATAAAGAGCCAGGCACCCCACCTCTTACCCCCCAAACCCCCAAAGGAGGCTCCTTTGTTTTTAGAGAACTTGGTTGACTTCAGTATCTGATCATTTGAGCTGTTTTTTTCTTCCTGCACATTTAAATTCCTGCTGTAGTGTTTTAAATTCACCAATAGTGACCCAGTGGAACCCTAGGCCCTTACCATTGACCCCAATAAAAACAGCACCCCAGACCCCTGCACTCTTGCCCCAGGTGTGCTGTGTGAGCTTCCGGGTCCTATGAGTATTAGACCTGTGTCTTAAGTCTCCTGATGGTTATGGCTGAAGAACATCCTGCCATCATAATAAGAACCAGGAGGGCGTGCACACATGCACACACACACACAGGGCCGCTTTCAGTCACACAGTGTGACCTTAGGTGACCCCTTTTCCACTCTGGCCCTCCACTGGAAGATGAAAGGGAAAGGGTGGGAGAGCCCTCAAGAGTGTACCCACCCCAGCCCCCTGGGGCCTGCACCTCACCCTCCAACCGCTGCAAACAGTCGTCCCGGATCTGGCTGAGCACCCTCTCCTCAGAGAAGGTGCTGGGGCGACGGCGGCGTGAGGCGGCCAGGTCCACATCCACCTTGGAACGGATAAAGTAGAAGTGCTTGCCCTGCTGCAGGATTCCATGGGCCAGGTGGGCGTGGCTGGCAGAAAAGCTCTCCGAGCTGATAATGATGAAGAAGTCCAAACGGTCTGGCAGCACCCACTGGAGGTATTTGTCAGCCTGGAAAGGGGGTGTGCCTATGCCCGGCAGGTCCCAGACGATGACGTTGGGGTACTTGGGGTGTGGGTACGGCGTGGGGTCCACAGTCATTTCCACCACTCCTGTGTAGGCTGAGTTGGGGTCCTCATCTCCCAGCCCCCGGATGGCATTGACAAAGGTGGACTTGCCTGAACCTGTCCCCCCAGTAATGCCAATGTCCAGCCTCACATTCTCTAGCAAGTAGAGCGTGGCCTGCAGCTTGGCGGCCACCGCTGGCAGGTCCTCCGCCTCACAGGCCTCCTTCAGAACCCGTGTGTCCTTCGATAGCTCCAATGTCACAGGCTTGCTAAGGCCCGGCTGGAAGATGTTGCTGGCCATGGGCTGCCTGACCCCCAGCTCTCCGTCTCTAGGACTTGATGACCTTTGGCAAGACGGGTTAGGAAGTGTTTTTACTGAGTTGCCCTGTCTTCTCCATGGCCCTCTCAGCATGCCCAAGGCATCTGAGGCATCACTAGTGATAGTACTGAGAGGGTAACCATATGTCAGGCCCGGTGCTAAATGCTTCATTTCTTTAGCACTGCCAGGTTCTCCTCCCGGAGTAGCTCATAAAATCCTCACCAGCCAGAAAAGGAGGGCCCCTTATGTATCTACATTTGGCAGTGAGAGGATAAATCATTTGCCCAAGGCCTCCAGCCACTGCATAGAGGTTGGGAATGGGACTGAGCTCTTTTGATCCTAGAACTCCAATTCTCAAATAACTTTTGGGGGGCATTTACCACCTGCAGGCATTGTGATCAACAGCATAGGGTGTTAACAGCTGGAACCCTCACCATTGCCAATAACAGTTACTTTAATGTTTCCTCCAGGCCAGCCACTTCTCTAACCACAGGCATAATTATCATTAAATCCTCATTTTATAGAGTAGGAAACTGAGGCTCAGGGAGGGAAAACTTACTTGCCAAATGTCTCACAGCCCACACCAGAACCAGGACACGGACCAGCTCCCTCCCATCTTTTCACAATACAAACCCACCCCTCCGATCCTTGCACAATTCAGCACCCACTATGTGCCGGGACCTCTTCGGGGCTACAGTTCTAGTGCCAGGAAAAGAGGCCCGACGGGTCTGATGTGTTTGTGGAAACATTGCCCACCCTCGCTGCCTGGCTTCTGAGTGCTCATGTCTGCTCACAAACCGCAGTGCCCACCTAGGCAAGCCCCATCCTGCCTCTGAGCCTCGGAGTCCTCACTGGTATGATGGGCGGGGGCTAACAGCACTAACATCTGAGGTTTCGTGACTGTGTCTAGTGCCCGACTTGCCAGGTGACACTGACAAGTCATGTCCCTTCTGCAGCTTTTATTTCCCTCATTGTGAGGGGTGGGGGTGTCCGTTTCCTGACCTGTGAAATGGAGAGATGGCTCCTCAGAGCCCTCCCAGCTCTGCTGTTTTAGGAAGACCCAAGGTCATACTGCTGAGGCGATTCAGGCAGGGGCCAGCTTGGGAAGGGCTTGGAATAGTAGGCTGAGCTTAATCTTCATCTGTGGGTAGCCATGGAAGAGGTTGAGTATGGAAGGGAGAGGTCCCCTATGGGCATTAGAATGAGCCCTCTGTGACCTCGTGAGGAATGAGACTGGAGACAAGGCAAGGAGCTGGGGTAGGAATCGGGTGGAGAGGAGGAGGCCTGTGCTGGAACAGCGCTAAGGGGGTCACAATGGGGGACAGGGAATAGAGAGATGGAGGTAGAAGGGGCAGGACATGACAACCAGCAGGAGACAAAAATAACCCATCCTGTCTCTCTTAACCTTAGGCCCAGTGTGGTGAGAACACATGCTATTCATGCCCAACCTTTCCATCGCAGCCTCTCAGGGCAGGTCCTGTTCAGAATGATGTCTGGGGGCCCAAGGTATAGGGATGTGAGCTGTGGTTTGAGAATGGACTTGGAAGGGACCATCTGTCTTGCGCACCTAGGGTCTGAGATTTCCCTTCCATGACCCCCCGCACCCCTTTTGGTGCAGAAAGGCCTATGTGAAGCCCATATAATCCTAGCAAAGACAATGGATGAGGAGCTATGAACCTTAGACCCATAGTCTCAAAGTCACAGACACACACCAGGATTCTCCCAATCACACACACCGGCAAGCTTGCCATCACACTCAGACAAGCCCTCCATCTTTCTGAAACCACCGGTTCTAGGGGGTGGAGTTACCCCAGCTGCCTCCTCTCTCCCCGCCCCTTTACCACCCCCACTCACCCTGTCTCCAGCAGGCTCCACATGGAGGCCTCCCCTCGCCCTGCCCCCCATCACTCACAGGCAGGGCCTTGATGAGGACCCACTGGGCTGGCCCACAATGCCATCCTCCCCGCTGTTTAACCCAGTTGCTAGGCCCCATTGTGCTGATCCCGGGCACCGATTGGCTGCCACTGCCCCCTCCAGAGGAGGCCTTTGGGAACTGGGTTTCTCAGAAAGGGATATGACATCACAACTAAAATAAATCCCCACCCACTGGGCCACCCAAACAGGTTACAGTGGTTCCTGTCTTGGATGTAGGATGGGCCACTCTGTCACCACACAAATTCCCCTTGGGCCACTTAGGGACCAGGGAGAGAGATACCCTGAGGAGCACTTGGCCCACCACCCATATGAGCTTCCCTCCCCCCATCCCAGGGTGAATTTCTATCCCAGTTTACTGCGTCTCTCTTTGACTTGGGCCCACCGGCCTCCCTCAGAGCCCTCCTGCCCACCGGGATGGCTGGCCTTTGTCACCCTGTCAGGGCCCTCCACACCCTGCCCCTCAGCAATGGCAGCTCTCACTTCCACCATATTGACCTTTCTCTTTAGTTGGTTGGTTTTGTTAAAGCTTGGTGTGTGGGTGAGGCAGGGGGGTAGGGGCTGCATTTTATTTCTCTTCCAAGTCGCGCCTCTTCCAGCTATCCAGAATATACTTCAGAAGCAGGCCGATCTTGCAGCGGGTGGAGAGCGGGGCGTCCTCGCCACCTCCGTCCTCGGATTCCCGCTTTTCCACGCCATTGTCACCAGCGGCCTCCAAGCTGACCCCAGGCCGGGGCCCATCCTCCTCCTCCAGGGCCTTGATGCGGACCCGTTGGGCATCCTCGGCCATCTCATTGAGGCAGCTCTGCAGCACGGTGTAGACGGTGCCAAAGCTGATGCCCCCGGCCACCAGCGTCCCGAACACGGGGATGCCCTTCTCAAAGGCCCGGGCCACCTGCATGGCCCCACGGGACGACTGTGCGTAGAGCCTCAGGACGGTCTCCGGCGAGACCTCGTTGGCCAGCGGCGAGCGGATGACCGAGCGCAGGTCGCCTGCCTGTTTGCCCACCTGCTCTGCTAGCTTGGCCAGCGAGTCATCGTCCAGGCCGAAGCTGCGGTGGTAGCCGCGCAGCGAGCGCACGATGAGGGCGTCGTCGTAGGCAGCCGCCAGCCCCGGCACCGGCAGGGCCTGGATGACGCCCGACACCAGGGCCGTCTTGAGCACTTGCTCCTGGAGCATGTCCTTCTTCTTCTGCAAGGCCTGCAGGGAGATGTCGGGCAGGGACAGCAGGCCGGCGTGGCGCCGGTGGGCGGGCAGGTCGCGCTCCCAGGTGGACATGAGCAGCGGGAAGTCGTAGCGGGTGGGCGAGAGGTTGGACACGAGGAAGACGCGGGGCTCTGCCACCCCGGCCTCCCGCAGCCGCTCGGCACAGTGGTCGCGGATCTCCTGCAGGACGGCGGCCTCGCTGAAGTTGGAGGGCCGCTGCGTGCGCGTGGCCGCCAGGTCCTCGTCCACCTTGGTGCGCACGAAGTAGAACTTCTTGCCCTGATGCAGGATCTCCGTGGCCAGGCGGGTCTCCACGGACCCGCAGCGGCGGGGCGACACCAGCAGGAAGAAGTCGTACCGGCCGAAGTCCACCCGCTTCAGGTACTTGTCCGCCGGGCAGCCCGGACACCCGGCTCCCGGCAGGTCCCACAGGGTCACATCAGGAAACTGCGGGTGCTGGTAGGACGAGGGGTGCATCGTGGTCTCCACGACCCCCGTGAGAGCCGCGCTGGGGTCCTCGGCCTCCAGGCCGCGCAGGGCGTTGATGAGGGACGACTTGCCGGCGCCCGACTCGCCCGTGACGCCCACCTCCAGGCGGCTGCTCTCGGAGGAGGCCAGCAGCTCCCGGAGGCGGGAGGCGGCCTGGGGGATGTCGCCCGACTCGAACGCCGTGCGCAAGGCCTCCAGCTCCTCTTTGGCCATGAGGATGGTGGTCTCCTCCTCCCCGGTAGACTTCGAAGTAGCCATGGTGACTGGAGGTTCAGAGGGTGCTGGGGGTGGGAGAGTCACAGGGCCCACTCGTGGTCCCCGGTGTCCAAAGGAGAAGGAAGCCGTTCACACCTCCTGGGCCTGGCATGGGACAGGGAGAGAGACACACCAAGGACTGAAGGAAGTCCCTTTGGAACCCCACAGCCCTCCTCAGAAACCCAGGGCACATTTCTGAAACGAGTTAGGAGTTCTCTGGAGTCTGGCAGGTCCAGGTTACCATTGTGACCTGAGGCAAAAATGCACCCTCTGAGCCTGATTGCTTCTCTGAGAAATGCACATAGAGACCTGCCTCTTGGGGCGCTGAGGCATTTGGGGGGTAGTCTAGGAATGGGACAGTTTAAGGGCAGCTTGTGACCCATGCAGTCGCACAGAGCCCTGCACTCAGAAGGCCCAGCTCTTGGTTTAATGCTCGTCTGCTGACGAGTAAAATTCTTACTAACATTTGCACCAGGGGCCCTGAATTTTCCTTCTGAACTGGGCCTGCAAATGATGCAGCCAGACCTGCCAAGGAAGGGCTTAAGCCCCCGCTCCTGGGCCCAATCAAGGACAGTGGCTGTGCAGTGTGATGTGAAGAGGAAGGGGACCGAGGCCCTGGGACCAGTCTTGGCGCAGCCACCTACTTGCTGAGTGAGTTGGGGCAAGTTACTTAACTCTGCCTCACTTTTCTCATCTGCAAGAGGAGGCTAACTACAGTAATAGCAAACCACCACCTAGGGTTGTTGAGAATTAAATGAGTTAATACATACAAAGCACTTAAAATAGTGCCTCGCACAGAGCAAGTGGTCTGTGTTAGTAGCAGCAGTATTACTGATATTCTAGCTGTGTGACTTTGAGCGAGTCGCTGACCTCTCTGAGTCTTGGCTACCATTTGTGCACCAGGGAAGAGAACCCTGCCCTCCTCGCAGGACTGCTGTGACGCTGTGAGCCCCATCCGTCTATCCCTATGCCAACGTTGAGTTCATTTTGGATTCAGCTGGTGGGAGAAACCTAGAATGGGGGGGCTCCCAGACGCCCTCTTCCCAGTCACACTCTTCTGACCCATTGACTCAAACAGACACTTCCTCACTAAGACTCTTCAGAGAACCTTGGGAGAGACAACCATGTCCAGGATCACTGTCCCCAGATGGAGAGAGACTGAGGCTCAGACCAGACACGTGATGTCTCTGTTCAGAGCCACTGGCAGGACTCGAACCCGGATCTCTAGCTCCTTCACCCTTTGAAGAGCTGCTGTAGCTTCAGCCACATGTCTTTGTCTCCCCTTTGTCTCCTTCTGTCCCCACCTCCACCCCCCAACCCCACAGACATTTGTCCCTATTACATTATTCCTGCTAGATTTGTCCCTCATCCCGGGTGGGGCCATTTCCCTCACACTGTGCCTGCTCCCTCCTGTGTCCTGTCCCCCTCACCCATCTCAGGGTATGGAGACTGGGTGTCTGCGACAGGTCCCAGCAGCCAGGGGCAGGCAGGTCAGCAGCCCTGGGGTGGAATTGGGGTCCAGGAAGCTGAGGTTGGGCATGGAAGCCCCACCCACAGGACCCAGCTGCAGAACCCCACCCTCCGGGGACTCACCTGCCCTGCAGGCTCTCCCTCTCACTTCACACTCTCCCTACTGGCAAGGGTCTCCTCTTCCCAGAGGTGAGGTCTCCTCTCCTGCTAGCCCAAGGTCAGACCCCGTTGCTAGGACCCATTGTAACAGCAAGCAGCAGCTTATTGGTCAGCCAGCCCTAGTGCAATAATGTGACAGTGATGTCAGAGGGCGGGGTCCCATCTGTTCATGGGGCCACCACTCAGTCACACTGGGCCCTCAGTGCCCCACAAGAGACCTAACCAGGGAGAGATCTAACACCAAGACGTGTTCAAAACCCCACCCTTCACTTCTCCATCCACGCATCTTGTTTCCCACACAGGCCATTCCCTTCCTTCTCGGCACCATCTGCTCACCCACCCACCTGCGCTGAGGGTGATGATTTATTTGGTTTAGTGAGAGGCTGGGCTGAGAGGAAGCGCTGGGAGAGGCCAGGTCTGAAACCACCAGTGTGGTCAGTGCCAGCAGGACCCTGCCTTGGCCAGGACCAGGCCTCGTGGCCCATGGTGGCAATGGGGCAGCACCCACACCTCCATTCAACATCTGCTACCCAGGTTGCCTGACTGTGACCCCTTCCTTCCCATGCATTTTAATATCCTCACCTACCCCCCGACCCCCACCCCCGCCCATCCCTCCAAATCCCAGGTCAGGTGCTGACTCCTCTTGGGGACACCTCACTCCATCCTGCTCTCTCCCCACTCTGCTTCCTGATGACCATTTAAAATGGCATCAGTGTGACAAAGGGGAGACGAAAGTGAGGAGAGATGCGGTGAGAAAAGGAGGAAGCAAAGGCTTCCCAATAAAAGGGGGAGTTGCAGTGGTGAAAGAGACCCCCCCAAGAAAAAACAAACGGGGAGTCAGGCAGGAAGACACAATGGGCGAAACCATGTCAGAAAGAACCAGACAGAGACAGCATCAGAAGCACCAGGTACAGAGAGAATGACAAGATACAGAGACTGAGAGATGAGGATCAATGGGTGGGGACTGTGACACATGCAAAGAAGGAGCTAAAGGTCTAGAGACTAAGGCTCATGAGCCCCAGCCCACCAGGAGACACCCTGTCTCCCCTCAACTCCAGCCTCCCCTCGACCCTCCAGTACTTTTTTTTTTAATGTATTTTATTGTTTTTGACAGAGACAGAGAGAGACAGAGAGAAGGGGGAGGAACCAGAGCAGTCTCCATAGTTGTATGTCATCAGTTTTCAACATGATTTTGTTCTACACAGGTGGGTGGGGGCCGCAAAAGGGGGCCTCTCGCATGGGGCTGAACCAGGAGGCGAGAACCAAACTGGGGCCTCCCGCACGGGAAGCACACCCCACTTCAGCATATGGGTCCACATGGGCCTGGGCTGGGATTCGATCCTCAGTCCCTGGGGCTGTATCGTGAGCTCTTAACCCCGCTGAGCCATCTGGCTTCACCTCCAATCCTTTGGTAGCTATCTTCACCCTGCCTCCCCTCCTGACTCCCTTTCTGCCCAGGCCAGGCGCCCCAGGGTCTCTCCCACCCCCATTTCCTGTGAAGGAATCAGAGGTCCCTGCTACCTACAGGGTTTTCCTGAATCCAAAGTTCACTTTAGCAAAGAAGCCTCCGAAAACAACTGAGGAGGTGAAGACCCAGGAAGAGGACAGAGCAGCTCAAGGCCACACCAAGACCTGGGGAAGGTGGTCTGCTGGCCACATGGTCCAGAATTCTTAAACCAAAAACAAGAGAGAAACGCACACCAGCAGCCACACAGACTCATTCACATCCTCATTGATTGACACAAATACAGAGACCAGGAGGTTAAAAAATATTCTCAGACATTCCCAGACACCAAACACAGAACAAGACTCCTCCCCCAAATTCACAGACACACACACCTGGCCCAAGAGGGAAGACCCTCAACTTCAAGAAGTGCAACATACAGACACACAAGCCTCGAAAACCACACACATTCAGGCACAGACAGACTTGTAGACCAGTAGAGACACAATTACACGCAGCCCTTGTCCCTGGCACCTCGCTGCATTTACTCGTGACCCTCATTCATTCTGCTCCAGCTCCTGATCCTGTGTGCCCAGCCAGGAGCCAGGGTCTCAGAAATGCATTGAACCCAGGCTTTGCCCTCAGGGGCTCCAGGTGTGAGGAAAGAGAGATGGTGGCACCAGGGTGACAGCTGCAGGGCACCTGCACAAATGCAGCTGACGCAGGCTGGCATGCGGCCGGGGCACTTCTCCCAGCCCCACGTGTGCCAGCCAGAGAGAGGCTGCACTTTGACCATCCGCCAAGCCTCCTCTGCTCTCTTCATTTATCAAACATTCAGCACCTTTCGAGGCCGCCTCCTGGGAACGAAGCAATGACAAAGGCAGCCCCAGGCTCTGCCCCCACAGGACACAGAGTCCAGTGGGGGAGTCAGATCCATCCCCAGACAGTGATGACTCAGAGCGGCAGGACTGGGGTGGGGACCCCAAAGGACCATGGGAGCACAAAGGGGGCACCTGACCCAGCCTGGGGGTCAGGGAGGGCTTCTTGGAGGAGGGAGTGTGGGAGCTGGCACCTGAGTGGGAGTGAGCCTTATGGCTTGGAAGGGAGTTGTCTCTCGGGCCAGAGGGCCAGCCCGTGAAAAGACCCGGAAGTGAGAGAGAGCTCTCATTTGCCCAATAATTTCCTCAATTATTTGGTCATTCCACAAACATGTTTAGACCGGAGGCCAGCCCCTGTACTGGCCCAGAGGCGTGAGTCTCACTTGTCCCTGCTCTTCCAGACATCACAGGCTGGAGGGATGTGTGACAGGATCCCCCACAGAAGCAGTGCTCACTTCCTGTGCATTCACCACGTGCCAGGCGCTGGGCGATCCCATCAAATGGGTGGAGTAACTGGTTCAACCGGGACAAAATTCTGTTCTCCTGTGTGTCATCCTAAGACAGACATAAGACCCAGGAGCTGAGACTGGAATAGAGAAGAAGGCAGAGACAAATGGAACAAACACATTTATTTATCTATTTCTTCCACAGATGTCCTATCAGAGGTGCCACACGTTGTCAGATGCATCGTTTTCTGTCCCACTAAGAAAGGGAAACTGCTGCCAATAAAACTATGACCTTTTCTTCCCTTACGCTTACATTTTTTTATTCACACATACTGAAAGAGCTCTTCACAGACTTACTTAGAAGATAGGGATTATCATAATCACTTGTGTGTGCCTCTAGCTAGGGAAATAAACTGGCTGAGCTGTCCCTGCAACCACACGGTCTGACTGTGGGGTCACTTCTGCTTCCGAGCCCTGGACACCCAGGCTTCCCCACACTCCATGGTCTCTGTGCCACCAGGAGCAGCCAAGATGCTATTAAAAGCAGCTGCATTATCACATCCAGGCAGTGACAGTTTCGCCACGACTGCCGGCTGACAGCAAGTATAAGGCGCCATCAGCTGTGACTTCCTTTTCTCAGAATTGCTGAAGAAGCGCATCAAAGACTCCATGAAGGTGCTTCCTGAGTGTCCACGCTGTGGCTGCCAGGCTGGGAATACAGCAAGGATGCAGACAGCTCTCTCCTGCAGGGATGAAGTTGATGCAGCATGTGCTTCTTGTGTCCCAAGGGCCCACTGGGTTCTTGAGCTGGCAGTGACCAAGACAGCCCCAGCCCCATCCTTACAGGACTCAGAGTCAGCATATGGGTCCTCATGGACCTGGGCCGGGATTCAATCCTCGCTCCCCCGGGCTGCAAAGCGAGCGCTTAACCTGCTGAGCCATCCGGCTTTCCCCCAAATCCATTATATTTCAATGAACAAAATATCAAAATTTTAAATAAAGACCAAGTACCTGCTGAGCCATGTTGGTGCCTGAAGCAAAAGGCAAAACATGTACCCTTGGCTTCAATGGAAACAAACTCTTTAATAATATTTTCAAAATGTACTTCTTGGATTTTTACATTTTCAGTCAAGAGAATTTTCATGCCTGACAGTTTCTCTTGACCAAATGATGATGTTAAATAATTTTTACTTAACTTAAACTGAAATAAAAGTATAATACATTCTCTTTTGATATAAATAAAATATTGTAACTCAAACTAATGTGAGTTTTTTCTTAAATATTTATTTTTTATTGTTTTTGACAGACAGAGAGAGACAGAGAGAAGGGGGAGGGCCCAGAGCCATCTCCATAGTTGTTGGTCATTAGTTTTTAATATGGTTTGGTTCCACACAGGTGGGTAGGGGTTGCACAGGGCCAGAACTAGGCTGGGGACCTCCTGCACGGGAGGCACACCCCCTGGAGCCAGGGGCCAAACTGGGGGCCTCCCGCATGGGAAGCGCACCCCAGTTCAGCATATGGGTCCATACGGGCCGGGGCTGGGATTTGATCCTTGGTCCCCAGGGCTGCAAAGTGAGTGCTTAACCCGCTGAGCCATCCCGGCTTCCCCAAATGTGAGTTTTAATACACCCTTTTGATTTATTCTTAATATTTTTTTCAACTACTTTAGTGTTTTGGGAGAAATAAGCATTAAAAAAAAATATATATATATAAAAGCATGTACACACGGCCCTTTGCCTCAGGCTCTGATGACGTGCAGCATAGCACTGGTCAGAACCCCAAGTTGCCGCCTGCAAAGAGCCAAGGAGATGGGCAGGGCAGTTTCCTGAAGGAAGTAGGCAGAGGGGGAGGGCTGGGAAGTCAGGTTCAGCCTACAGAGAGAAACAGGTGCCCGCAGGCAGAAGGTCGGCCTCAAGCAGAAACACTTGAGGCCAATATGGCATCATCTGTTAACTCATTAAATGCACACATTGAACCCAGCACCCTCCCTCCTGAGAACCTATCCCAGGGACATTAAGGAAGAACTGACTGACTTCTGCCCCAAGTCTGCAGGGCAGAGGGGCCATCCAGGGGCCTCACCAGGGGGTCATGGAGAGAAGCATTTCCTTGAATCCCTGACACACTATTTCTTACTTTTCATTTATAACTGTCACTTTCCATCCCGGTTCATTATACATTTTTTTTTTTTTTTATCTTTTCACATTTATAGAGAGAAATTATCTTTTTGTCTTCAGTGCATAGTTATTTCTATTTTACTTTTTGACAGATAGAGAGAGAGACAGAGACAGAGACAGTTAGAGAACCAAACTGTGGGAACTCCCCAGTTCAGCACGTGGGTCCTGCCTGGGCCGGAGCCGGGATTCGATCCTCGG